>DWDT01003289.1:0-12500 GCA_018245595.1 Microceris scylla | reverse complement strand
GAAATTAGAAAATTTTTGTAGTGTTCGACCCGAGAATCGAACTCGGGACCTCCCGATCGGCAGTCGCACATGAAACCAACACGACCAACGAGGCAGTCGACAAATTTAGTCCCCGTGCTAAAAAAGACATTTTTACATAAAAGTAGTATCTGATATAATGATTTACAGTTCTATCTCCGTGATACGAAGATACGATAATATATTCAAGAAGATAGATAACCAATTGTAATATTAGCATATTTAGAGTGATACATCTCTACTCAATACACTTCTTCAATACGGGATGAATATGTTTGTAACATTCTTTCGTCGTGTCATTTGTCTGCTTATGGAGTAGGATGAGTTGCGTTTTGAGATAAGAGATCGTCTCTAAGGTGCTTTGGGTATTGGAGCATCTTTTAATATTGCTCAAGTTGTCATTTTACTATGTAACTATGTATATCTAAAACGTCCAAAAAATATATATCCAAGATTGTAAACTTTTAACGTACCTACCTACTAGAAAATTTGAAGCGATTTCATAAATGTTAAACTCTTTTATTTTCATCGATATTTCTTCTAAATCCGCGCTTAAATTGAAAAGTCTGTATGAAATGTCAATAAAGATACATAATGTTTTGATAGAAGTGAAATACAGCTTAATAAAAAGATAATGTTCGTAGCGAGCCGCCCTTACGATGTAAACGGTGGGCCGGCGTCATTCCGACCACTTTGAAACACGTAATCTTAATTACACTATTTAAGATAATTTTACTACTTATAATGTTAGCTACGTAGAATATAGTCGTTTATTTCACTCTGTTTAAATCTTGGGTTAAGCTTGAGCGCGGAGTTGACTATAATATATAGGCTCTGTTTTATGTTATTGGTGATGTCCCAGAACTGATATTCATGTTTATATGACATTAGTACGTAGTAGTTTTATAGTTCTTAAAGTACTACCCGAAAACATTATTATTGTTATATGAAAAATGTGACTGGAAACGCAGTTAAAATATCTAATAACAGTATCTATATGAATACAAATGTATTATTAACTCAATATGTAAGTAAATTAATTACGAGTATAATTAAAAAAAATATAACACTTGAAATAAGTGATTGATTTTTGAAACATATGAAATATGGTTCTATAAGGATAACAGTAGAAGGAAAAAGTAAAGTCCTTTTAATTTTAAGCGTACCTACACGTTACGCCTGTCCAGGATCGATTTAAGGGAACAGAAAAGCTTACAAGGGAGTCACGCATTGACTTAACGTCGGTATCAAACCTTATATCAGTAGGAAGTTGAACATTTTTTATCACACAATTTGATTTTATTGAATGTTAAAATATAAGTCAACGTGCAAAAAAGTGCTTATAATAAAAAGCTCAGTTATAACACTTGCTTTTCATCGTGTCTAGCGTATATTAAAATTTTGCCAGTGATTACCTGGTAAATTATAAGTCCTTATCTGATCTAAAATCCTTTTTGTATTTATATAAATATTCAAACATTTTTTATACATGATTAATATAAACGTCGGAACTAATTAAATCAGATCTTAGCCAACAAAACGCAACCCAAAAAAGTAAAAAAAAACCTTTTAATGTCAAAAGAACACGCGACAGCTGTCAATGGGCATCGCACGTCACACTAATGCCGCGTTCACATTAAGCATCGAGTTTAATTGCCTGAGCGCACGAACAAATAGAAATATGTACGCATGTCTGTGAGAAATACCCTCCGAAATTCTTTTACGTAATTAAAAACACTTCTCGAAAGTTTTCTAGAGGCAATATGGTAGAATGTCATTTGTGTATCGTTAGACTATAACTTGTCAGTAATGTAGAATATAGTGGTAATGTAGATTATTTATATTTTGTGTTGATCCCATCCATATTCCAAAATAATTGCGCCACTAACAGTTCGTGCATAATGTGTATCGTTATCAGCCTAACTACCTTATCGTTATGAGTCTATCTTATCGTTTTACTGTTGGACAAGGGTTTCTTGTCAGAATGGGAGGGGTTAAAGTTATGATTTGCCGTGCTTATAATTATATTATTAAATTGACAAACCAAGTACTTATAAATGCCATAATTCCCATGTAAGTTTAAAAATATTTATATCAGAAACATTTTCTCACAATCTGAAAGGCCTTTAAGTTCCTGCATCACATTGATTTTTCTCGCCCGATTTATACAGAGAAATGCAAAGCTATAAAGCTCGGTCCACGGGCTGTGTACATAAATAAATTATGTGGCTTTGTTTCGTCGTTCGTTACATCTTTTAATAGCCTCTTGTTTATTTTTAGAGGCACATTTAAAATTGTCAATGGCGTTCGGTAATAATTTATGTACGACGGATAGGAAAACAGATGAGAAATGAGCCTTATGTACGTATAAGTATATATATTTTTTATCTTATAAAAATGTATTGAAAAGTACAGTCACATTAAAATGTTTTTTAATGACGTAGGATTTTCATGTTATAGAAATATCTTTTGTTAAATTATTTTGTGGCTGTATCTATAATGAAAATAGGTTATGAATATAAAATTACTTAAATCCACGCCAAAATATATATACATTTGAATTAATCGAATGATTACATATACATAGTTCTCAATTGTAAACTAGGCGATAAGGAACGTTACAGAAAGCCGGTGTCCCGTATCACATATTCCGCAGTAAAAGCAATGAAGTGTTGTTTTAGGACTGTCCTAACTGTAACATTAAACAGGGACAATGTATTCATTGCAAACGACCATACCCTTATCATGACAAAGCTGCTATTTAATCACGTAGCTATGAACCTACATTTATCGATGTGTTCATATGAAGATTTATCGCGTTTATATTTTGCACGTCCTATGCTCCAGCTTATAATGGAAGGTTTATTTTAAAGCAAGAAAGCCTTAAAAGAATATAATCAGCAAATAATTTATAATGTAAAAACTAAAAATATTTGTTGTTGCAGATATAACGATTATGTAGTTAGCTTGATCATGACATAAAAATAAATTAACGACGCTAATAAATTTCTCTATAAAATTTAAAATGACTATCTTTCAACAACTTTACCAAACAGAGGCATTTCTGAGTCAAAATAGGATTTGAATTTGGATCTGAATCAAATTAATATACAATGGACCATCAATAACCACACTATGTATGTTCCTAGTTCCGTATGTAATACGGTTCGAAACAAATATATTAGCAGACAAACACGTCGTGTAACAATATTGTGACAGCAGTTGGTGTGAATTGTTTATACCAACTCGCACAATAGCTACCTCAATAATGGCCGATCGGCTAAATACACAAGTTGCTCAGCTGCCGTAAACACGTTCCGCAAACTCGCTATCGGCTAATCGGATCGACCTGCGACTTGCCGCCGGCGCAGTATCTACCGTCCACTTTATTATCTGCGCCAGATTTAATTACCGCTCCCCGGGCGAAGCGTTACACACTAATTTGCTTTTCGGGGCTGTGCCACGTAATCGAATACACTACGAATATTCTTCACTCTGATAAGACTCTAACAGTAATAAATATTAATTATATATTAATCTAGTTTTAAGCTAGCAAGATTTTTCAAGGAGAGATGATGATTTGTTTATAAGGTCATCGAGTCGTTGTCAAGTCTTGGTAAAAGAAGCATACGTCGCCTTACTTACAATCAAATGGTCTGATGACATTAAAATATAAATGTTAAGGGGTCAAAACCGGGTGGAATAGCATATATTAGGGGAGGTAATTTTTGTATATTTTTAATATTACAGTATAATCTTGATTCCTTGATCTTGATCTTGATTCTTGGTCTTTAAATAGAGAGCCAAGCAGTGGAACATTATCGCGATGTTTCCGGACACATAACCTAGGACTTTTTTAAGCTACCGTGAACATGCTGTTTTTAGGCATTCGTACCTACTCCATCTTAGAATGCATCTGTCTGCACCGTCAGGCGGGACAGGGGCCACACGCTTTCCTGTCATATAACAAAAGTGATTTATCTTCAACTGCAATTTACACCAGCTAAAATCCCTGCCAGACAAGTGTAATAAATTAATAAGACGAATTAAAGTAAAAAAATCGCAGTAGGTACAAAACATTAAATGATATGATCTCTGTCAGCCGCTGGTTTAATTGAATCGCGCGTCAGGTCTCGTGATATACGAGGAGAAGCGGGCGGCCGGCGCGCGACCCGGACCCACCGATTAATCCCACATAAACAATTCTGGAACACCGATTTATATCCGATTAATTCACCGAATCGAATTCTCGATTCGTCAGTGCTATTC
Organism: Microceris scylla; assembly: GCA_018245595.1. Taxonomy (NCBI): domain Eukaryota; kingdom Metazoa; phylum Arthropoda; class Insecta; order Lepidoptera; family Hesperiidae; genus Microceris; species Microceris scylla. The sequence continues at coordinate 8,213 of DWDT01003289.1, read as the reverse complement.
GTCGAGTTAAATTGGAGACAAGTCAATTATTACTACTCAAACGACACTTAATGATTTCATTTATATCATCCCCGGGCGATTGAATGATTTTAATAAAATCCGATTTAATCTTATTGGAAAACTTCCCGCGCTCTGAAAACGTCCGTTTCGCGCCGCTGCTCGCGATTTGAAGATGGCTTAGCTGATGTTGTTTTCCCCAAGGGGCTAAAGTTGCTCGACCCAAGTTAAATAGAACTGATCATCAACTTGAAAGACTTGCGAAATTTTGACATTAAGCTTTCAATTTGGCTCGTATAACGATAAACGTCAACAAGTGAGAATGTTGATGGATGTAGGTGCTTAAACCGACCAGAATTCACCTTGATAAATAAGTCAAATACTAGATGGGGGGAGCAGAGTGATGTTGTTTTTTTATAAAACACACAATGGTGTATAAATAATTAATTGTACCTCCACTGCTCGATAAAAATATTTAAAATCAATTAAATGTTTAAGTATTCATTTCAATAATTAATATCATGAGGAACAATATTACTTATTGGTCCTAAAATTACTAGTATATACAATCATTTGAAGCAGACAGCATCAAGGAAATTTGAGTTGTTGGTTGTTCAATCGATATTATAGAATGCACCAACCCCGTTTATATGCTCCTGCAATATAATCTCAGCACCGACGTCGTGTGAGATGTTAAACTTAAATAAACATAAAATCGTTGAAATGTTAAACTTAAACATAAAATTGTCTCGATGTTTCTTTTTATAACTCCGCAAATAATTCATTGTTGGAAAGCCGGCTTATTCGTCTTGATCGTGTCGTGAAAGTAAGTGGACTTAAAGCAACATTTGTTAGAATGCGTTTTCTTCTACAATCTTCGTGGATTTTTAACAATATCGAGTCACGTTTAAAAATGACTGATTTTCTTCTTTTATTTAATAAGGCTTTTTTAGAAAATCAATATATAGATCTCTTGAATCATAATTTAGAAATCAATTAAGAATAAGTTCAGCTTGGATTTTATAATGAATAAAATGTTATATACTCCTACAACTTTATCAAAACAAGTGCGAAATAGTATGACAGTTCAATACTGCTGATCATGACGTCTTGGTTTCAATTTTCAGGTCGGGTACTATTGAAATTTTATAGTTTAGATTTTCTCGTAGTGGTTCGAAGTCTTTATCTGTACCGGCACATGTCAATAGGCTCACCACCTAATCCGTGGTGTGACATAAACGTAACTGGGAAACGTAGGAGTGTTCTACGCTCGTTTGTATATATATCGTCTGCATTACGCATGGCCCTATGCTATCCTTTCTCGTTTGTTAATAGCGCAGGTAAAGTTAAAGCTAGTGAAGCGGAATGCCCACGCGCACTATTAGCGGCCCTTCATCGCCCTTCATCCCGTGCCTATAACCAGTCTAATCATTGCACTAGTGATATTAAGCCCGTGATTTAATAGCCTATATATTCTACATTCTATATTTATAGTTACATAAAGTTTTAACTGAATTTTCGGTAACTTACAATGAACATTTCCGTATAAAATAAGGTGCGCATGAAATTCCTTTCATACTTTATATGTATGATATGGAATACAGTAAAACATGTATACGTGATATACAGTTATCATATTAAATTATTATAAAAACGTCACGCCAGATCGCTTACAGTGTACACAGATAGGGAGCATGAAGTACCAAATACTCGTATTTCTATCCTTACAAACCTAATGTGCTTTTTCTACATTCATAACTGATTCCATACACAAACTACATATAATATTTTCTTCGATCAGCGATTCTCTCATCAGCTAGTATCACACCGATATCATAATAAATTAAGGATACAAGGTATTATCATAAAAATAAACAAGCGAATATGGCGATACCTTTACTTTCATAATATGACGGTGTGTCCAAAACATAACCAATCTAAAATACTTAAATGCATAATTATGTAGATGCAACTTAAGTAGCTCTAATCGATTCGTAGTAAAATAAGTGACAGAAGCGTTCGATCCATCTCATTGATCCTTGCATACGTCACAGTCGCCGCTCAGCTGAGGATTTAGTACCATGGAGTAGGGATAGTGGGATAAACGATAGTTTATTTTGAATAACGAAGGAAACATAACGCGTTATGAAATTTATGTAGAGACTCATAGTTATTTGTTTATAATTAAAGTATAATTATTGAAATATTTATTGTACTGATAATGTGATGCTGGCAGCGATTGGATTTGAAGAGCTGAAGATCGAGCTCAGTAGCGTGCTGTTGGAGAGGCCTATGTCCGGCAGTGGACAGGAGTAAGTTGATGATACACGTCCGCGTCCAACATTGGAACGGAGTGGCAGACTTATGTAAAAAGCTATGAAGTGTAGATAGATATTTATGTTTGATTATGAAAAGTATCTATAACTTTATATAAGATGAAAATATTATCCGTTACGCATAGATATATTTAAATAGGTTAATCTGGCAGATTTTTTTGTTCGTGTGTTTGCCAGTGAAACTTCTTATTTATTACAAAAAGATAATATCAGATTTTTTACTGTATATTACAGAAGTCGTTACTTTACCTGTGCCCGAGAACAACATTGCGTAACTGTAATAATGACGACATTTCATTGTTTATTTCTGTAATTATTTTTTAAATTACGAAATTTTAATTAATAACTGTTTTTAGCGACTCAACAATTCTGTGCATGAGAAAATTACATTTCAAAAAGAAAGAGAGATAAAACGCTATTTAAAAGTAATTCCATAGTCGTATTAAAATATCTACTCACACAAATTATGTTTATGCGTGAGCCATAATATTCCTAATACTAGCGTAAGATTGTGTTATGCGTCTTAAAGTATGTATTTATAAATAAAGATTCCATGTTACGAGTGGAAGTAAGTAGCGCGGCGCGGACTGCGTCCCTATTAAAAGAGCATCAAGCAATCCTGAGTGGCGGTAAGGCTTTACTGCACAAACATGCTGCGTAAAGTTAATTAACAGTACGATGAAGCCTACGTGTAGGATGGCCTAGCTCTGCGATCTCGATGGAATATTCACTATCATATGTTGGAATAAAATATAGTTTTCTTACAAAAAGACTCATTAGCGAAGTTCAAAATGATGGTTGTGTACATTTTACACTACACGTATGACACGTTAACAAATGTTAGACATATTATGATATACAGAAGTAAATATTGTATAGGTACTTCATTTATTACGTTTTTCGAGTAATATTTAATAGTTACAAATGTCAGTTAATTCTTATAACGTAGTTAGCAGACCATATAACGTAGTTAGCATTCGATCGATGTATGCTGGCATAAAAACATTGAATGGGAAAGAAAAATTTTAGTAGTCTACGCTAATCCAAGGTGTAAAAAACCCGTGAACAACCGTGTCCGTTCATTATTTAATCCTCGTACAAACTGCTAAGCACGTACTTTAAACTGGTAAATTGTGTTGATCAATAGCAAACTTAGTTTAAGTTTGGTTTAGTGGTGGTAAAGTTAGTACATCTATTCGTTATTTTTTTAATCGAACGGGAGCTTTAAGATCTCATGTACGATATTTTTTATAACTAACTATTTTTTTATAACTAACCTGTTTCACGGCTGGTCAACACTCAGCTGTTGGACATAGGCCTCTTCAAACTACGTTTTTCCTTTAATCTTCAAGCTGGGTATGTGTTGGAGGTCGCAGAGAATAGCTCCTCGCAATGTTTATGCTGTTGTTGGTCAATGGCCAGGTTATTAAGCCGTGTTTTTTCAAAACTAGCTGTCCATCCAAGAACGTGATTCATGGTCACATGAGCAATAAGTAAAGCTTTTTACGCCGGCTCCTACAACTCGGGTAAATTGAGACGTTCTTGTCTAAATTATATCGTAATCACAGTTATGTACGGTGTGTAATTATTTACACATTTTCATTCTATTACGTACATACGTTTTCTTTAGTCAGATGCGTTTGCGTAAATGTTTATTATGTTGGTAACAAGTAAATACCTTTCGATAATTACACTGATATAAAAATATACTTATAATACGGGTATCTCTAAACATAAGTGCTATAATTTTCCTACTTCTTTTTAAAGTGTTTTATTATTATCAATAATTTACTTTACAATAAATAATTCACGTACCATCACGCCTGTAATTAGAGTATGCAGAGGAGTGTAGTACACTCCCACATTTCACCAGTTACGTTCACGTTCCACCATGGAAAAGCTTAATAATATAATAGAAATAATACACGTTAGTGGCAATCATTAAATTGATTGTTTGATTCGTTTTTAATGACATTTGTATTAAAAATACCGTTAGTGAAAATAAGTCAGTAATACGAAGAACAGAATTGATGAAAAGCAAGAACCAAACCGAAGAATTAAAGGCAACAAAATGAAAGAATAGAAAAACTAAAACATACAAAAGCTTCGGGAGCCTACTAAATAATTCTGTGCAAGTTAAGAGACAAGTGGGAGCTTTGCATTTTTGCATGTTTGTGTATCGACTTACACGTTGCAGTTTTGTTTTTTATTAGTTCGCTCACATCGAGCGCACGTAGAATGAATAAAGTATTAGCTAGTCGGAATGTGGCGGTGACTCGTGTCGAGAAATGGACCCGTACCCGCGCTCATCAATTAACATAATTGAAAACGCAGCGTCGACTAAACATCTGCTAGACGAACAAATGGCGCCCGTTGTTCTGCTGGTGTAGTTGTAATACTAAAATGTTCTTAGGAGTCGGGAGATACAATGCTGCTGGTGATATCGGCACTTACATATATACCAGTGTGCAAATGTTATTAGCGTGAATTATAGTTTATTTCTTAACAATATTAATGTGGTTTATATGTACAAGTGGTTTTAAAAGATAATTATGAATTACATGAAACATGTTATGTCTATAATTTTATTATTATTTGTTAATGGTGCATTTGTTAACGTTAAATAGTTTAATTTATTGAGTCCGTTAATATTCGATGTGTTACATAGATATAATTGTGAACGAAATTAATTATTATTATTATTACGATCATCATAATTGTCACCATCATCACCATCATCAGCACTATACCTGATCATCATCAAGTCTGTCTCAGTCCTCAAAGCACACAGCATTTATTATTTCATGTTACACTTACATAGGTTCATGATAAGTTTATAAATATGTCAAGTTTCACTTAAATGTAAGATTATATAAGCGTAGAAAGCGGGATTGAATAAGGAAATGCAACAAAATGTCAACCTTCTAAGTACAATATTTCTCGGCGAAAAGCGTGCTTCAGTCAACAGTTTTGTTGCATCCTTCGTTTCAGGTTGTGAATATACGGCCGCTATATTTTACCTCGTATTACAACCTACTTGCCGCTACGAAGGAACATCGTATCTTTACACTTCACTTCATTCAGCCGAGTGCAGTGCAACCCAATTCTTTTCTCCCCATACTTGGAGTGCGGTCGAATTTTTTTTGTCGCAAATATTTTTTAGCGTGTACGTGTACTCTTTTTCACTTGCGGTTAATGAAAGCTACATTTTGTAATTGTGTAGGTGGAATATTCTGTAGAAATTATATTTTGAAATATATGAAATTTATATGAAATTATATTACGAATTTAATTTTAATAGGTTTGGTGTATTAATTTGTTTTATTAATATATACTTGGAGATTATCATATACATATAAATAACAAATGTAACTTCTGCTTAAGGTGTATTTTTCAATTGCTTAAGGTGTATTTTTAAAGTGCAATTTAATCTTTGACTGTTACCTGTGGTCACGAATTACTGGTGCTACTTCCAATTTAATATTATGAAAGAAAATAATTTTTTACTACAAATTATTTAGTCACAATTTAATTATTATCATTATATCCCTACGACAGATCCCTTTCGCGATAGGCAGAGACCATCGAGAGCAAAATATCTCTATATTTACACACGTGACGCGCTTTATCAACATTCGTCATTCTTAATACACACGAACGCTAATTTCGGAGACTTCGAATACAATTTAATAAAACGTGTAATTTTCGCAATAACGAATGCACATTAAAGCATTAATATTGAACGTCCATCTATGGCCGCCCACGGTCCAGATACCGATATGAGCGGAATGCTATCGCCGCGGGCGCCGAGCGCTGCGTAGCTCAGCATATTATCTGCAATCGCTGTGCGCCTGCCATCGCTCTGCGTAACTCTTTATTAAACGTATTAAAGTGCCACACAAAAATAGAGATTAAAATGAAAATTAAATTGTTATAAATTTCCTTCTTATACATGAAATATAACTTATATATCCTTATATTGTGTATAAACAAAGAGAACGTTAAATGTATACGTCAGGTCGTTTAATGTATACGTATGTATATATACGTCAGGTCAGTGTAAGGATAGGTTTATTTGGTACTTTTTTCTCTCTGCCCACATCGTAATGGAGTTCGCATGGTCATTTTATTGATTTTTTTCGGACGTAACATAACGAGCATAGTTATTATACAATATATTCTATAATAATCTATAGTAAATATTTATACGCTCCTGAATAGAGTTGTTGTCAACACGGGTTCACTATACGTTCAGTGTCCAGTAGAAACATGTTTCCACTATTGGTATTTTTACGCTACATATGTCCTCGCAATTGCTTTGATATTCAGCGCATCACAGCGTCTCGACATGTTCGGAAATCTTCCATCTTTAGACGCCTACATTACTTGATACACCGTATCTGCTAGTAAAACAATTGCAATTCGAGTGGCGCCTAGGATTTTAATTATTTTATTGGAAAACCTAAACATTGCAGATTTGATACGAAAAAGCATTATTTATAGATATTTTTTTCTTGATAATCGTCATCAATAGCTATATATCTCTAGCTTCGGTTTATTAAGACTCTTTCTATGTAATGTTTTCATGCTAAGGTGATTAATAAATTTTTACCATACCGCAATAGTTTAGATACTGTATCGGCATATCTGCATGTAATGCAGTCCCGCTGTAGGCGCCTGACTGCACAATACCTCGTATCTACGATCGCCTTGGATTCGCTGTGAGCTGTTACTTAACTTTAGATCTTTACGAGCTTAACCTATTTCAAAAATAAAATATATCTTGAATAAAAGTTTTCAACCTACACTCGGCCAGCGAGGCTAACTGTGGCATTAACCCGGTCTTCTTATTATGAGAGGAGATCCATATTTACGGGGAAGGATAAACAGGTTGATGGTGATAATTATGATTACGATAAAGGAAGTTGCAAATAATTTTAAGTGTCTAATGTCTGTAGATGTTTGATAAATCTAATGAACTAACAAATACTTTACTTAACATCACGCCTATAGCTCCCCGATGGCGTAAGCACAAGAGTGTAGTACACTCTCACGTTTTACCAGTTATGTTTAAGTCCCACCATGGAATATGGATGTAGTCTATTTATAATGGGCAAATAGGCTCACCCATTACCAAATAAACAATATTTTACTCGTTCCAAGAATCCTGTACATCGTAAACGTTAGACATTTTGACAACAATGATTCTATTGTTCGCTAATTAATATATTATATGTTGGCCTTTAATAAGATATTTTATCTAAATTATCGTGACTTTGAGAGAATTGAATTATTGTAAATTAATAATAATTAATGCCTAGTAACAACAATACATTGTACCGATATGTCTTCGAAATGGTAAATCATCGCGTAGAATTAATGCTCGCTTCAAGATGTTAAGCTTGAAAAATGATTTTATTTTACAATCGCCCCATTAAACTGTCAATATGAATATCGGTTTTTATGGGCGAGTTAACTGGAAGAAATCCAGCAGAGGCCGTGGGCGTAGGCGCAGTGCGCTTTTGCTGGGGCCGTTATTAATGGAAATTGAATATAGCGGGAAAATGGTAACAAATAAATCAGTTTTTTTATTCAGTTATATAAAGGTAATGTGTTTTATTGAAAGAACAACATAGCAGATATATAATGCGAAAGTTGTTGTATTTATATTATATATGTATATAAGTGCTGAAGAAGACCGAGATTCGCCATTCTGACCAAATAGGTCGAATACTGACTGAGGGAGAGTTACATCTCTTAGAAACCGATGTATAGATATGAATGAAGAAGAACGTTAGGATCGCAAGAACAAGGATATTTCATCATCATCATCAGCCTATCTCAGTCCACTGCTGGACATAGGCTTCCCCCAGAAGGGGG
>DWDT01003288.1:0-12502 GCA_018245595.1 Microceris scylla | reverse complement strand
TCTCAGTCCACTGCTGGACATAGGCCTCCCCAAAAGGGGGTTTATGCCCGTAATCTCCACGTTGGGCATGCGAGTTGAAGATCGCAGAGCACAGCTTTTCGCACCGCCTACGCTGCTGCCCGTCGGCGGCCAGAACATATTTTAGCTGTGCCTATTTAGGCTGCGCTATTCCGCAATCAGCCGGTCGCCAGAGCCTCGTCTGTTATAGCAGGGTGCACCACGTGCAGGTGAGGTTGGCTTATTCTCCTGAGATGGTGGTTGGAACCCCTTACACCCCTTTGATGTTACGTTAGTTTTATTTAACTTGAACATTATGCTAGTGAAATATGCTCCCCAGAAGCCGGGTAGAGTAAGTATTGTTTTTCTACCCTTTTATTACTCCCTTGCTGGAGACGGATCTTCATTAAAAATACTGAAAGGCATAGTCTTCCACGCTGGCTAACCCAGGTTGGCATACGTCAGATGCCTTAAACAACTTTTTTTAAGAACTCTAAGTCTTGCAAGTTTGCAAAAAATGTTTTATTTTTCCGTTATATCAAGTAATATTTAATCTTAAAATGCACATTTTTAAAAAGCGGCGTGCGCAAGTATTTGAACCTCGAATCCGCTGAGGGAGAGACTACGTTTTAAACGACTAGGCCACCCCTGCGTTGTGAGCCTAACATTCACAAAGGAGTGATAAACTGCCCGTTATAGTTACCAAATCACAAATATGGTATTTAGCTCATAGAACTATAGTGCTTACTCAAAATGCGACGATGCAATTTAGTAGAGCTAACGGTAGCGACTCTACCTGTCGAAATATTTTTAAACCATCCAAAAAACTACTCTAGACCCTTGCACGAGTTATCCAGTAATAGTCGCCCATTATATACTTGACTGCATATGAAGTTGCAAAATTGTACAGGCCACTTCCGCTCTATAAACCTTTCATTGAGCTCTATCGATGTGCCGTCCTACCTCATGCACAATAGGTACACAGAAATATAGAATACGCTAAAGTCATCTTTAGGGGAGGTTGGGGCAAAAATATGTTGAAGCAAAATCGTATTAGTAATGATTTATTTGTCAGGCCATATCGAGGGGATGTATTCACTAGTCATTGTAGATAATGTTTGGACACTGTCTTAAATGAACATGGCTAAGTGATTTTTCCGTAAAGGAGAAGTAGGAAAAAAATTATATTATCACGCCAGTTCTCTTACGGCAGGCAGAGGGCACCGAGAACCAAATGTTTCTATCTTTACAGACCTGATGAGCTTCTTCTATATACATATGTATTTATCACTCTTTATACGTTTGCCGGCTTCGGAGACTTTTGACATACTTGTAGTAATAGTAATTCGAGAAAATCATAAACTGATATTAAAACTAATTATGAAAAGTTCATACACGTGCATGATAATACTAACATAATTTGATACCGCAGATAAGGACTCAAAACAATATATTTGACAAATACACTTTAAGATACCATCTACTAAGTGTCAAGCAAAATCCTGCACCAACGGGTTCGTGGACATAAAAACATCAAAAAGTTTTGTCGAACTTCTACACAAATGTGCGCTTTGTTTCTTTAACCATAAAGCCCATTATGGCTCGTTGAATTAATGTAAAACACTAAGTAAACACACCTACATCCACAAGTGCAAACGTGTTTGTTCGGGTATTGAAGAGACTTATAGAAAGGAAATCCTCATACAAAACAGTAGAGTGGAACGTTAAAAACAATAATTCTTCATTACAACTCGTTGGGGGTGCAAAAAGGAGGTGCGACGGATTTAAGTGCGAGACATATTTTTAAATATCCCAATAATTCCCATATTAATTTTGGTCAATATTTTTAAGTATATTACAGCATAGAAACTTCATGTATTCACGCACTTTTGACACTTATATGTATTTATTATCATGACATCTTAAAACAAATCAAGCCAAAAGATTACTAAATGAGATAATGAATTATAAAATCATCTCATCATCTCCACAATATCTTCTCCCGTCTCTTCAAAAATTTATATCACCTGTTTTATATTCGAAAATAAAACACGATTCGAAAATAAAAAAATGTAGGTAATAATTTCCATAACCAAACTAATGAAATGCGCAACATAATCAAAGCTTAGAAGAGATCTTCTTAAAAGACGTTTTAAAAAAAATACTGCACATTGGTTCAGCATAGAGATATTATAACAAGTGGCAAACATCATATTGCTTGAATTCGATGCGAACCGCGCAGGTGTTCACTCCACAGCAGTTCAGTTAAATTGTGGGGTGGCTTAAAGTTTTTTCATGGCGTAAAATACGAACGGACCTCAGTAAGTGACTATTTAGCGGGATAATGTGCACGAGTAGGGATTATTGTGGCTAAAATAGCATTGCTCGCTTTAATTTTGCCACTAACGCTACGGTGTTTAAGTTTTTGTGACGGAGTTAATGATATTGTTTAGGTTGTTGATTTAATTGTTTTGTGTTAATGGATTTGTTTATTAAGGCTACGGTGTATGTATGATACAACTTTAATTTTTAACGATGTTCGTTTTTGAACAAATCGAATAATAACACTTCTGATAAACGAGCCTATGAAAAACAAGTCCTTAGATACAATATTTATCATCATCATCAGCCTACTCCCATCCACTGCTGGAAATAAACCTCTCCAAATTTTACAAAAATAAATTCTTATTTAATTTTTTTACCCGATATAAAAATTCAGACTTCATACTTTTTAGATATATGATATATTTTTTAATAATCAACAGGGGTATTTTTTTATTTTATACATAATAATATATTACTTACTTTTTATTCTATACTAATTTACTTCACACCGATCATTCACACTCAATGCTTATCATCTAAACCCAAATTACTTTGACTTATTTTAAAATCGATTTATGATGTCGGGCTGCGCCATAAGGTCGCTACAAACAAAACAATCTATCAATGATAATCATGCAAATCAGAACATTAGACCATATTGTCGTCTTCTCCCCCTCTGATTGCTATCTCGCGGTCTTATTTGATTTTAACTAGATAGCCGACAAAACTGACTGTGACCTACCCCTAATTAAAATCAATTAAAATTTTAAAATCTATGTTAAATGTTTCACTGAGTACGCAGCAAGTACTTGCTTAGCAACTCATTTTGTTGGTTAGACATTTCTGTTCAAGGATATACGTGAAAAAAAACTCAATCCTATTTTAAATGAAATGGTTTATTGTTTCCTGTAAAAGGAAGCTGTATGCAGACATTGGAATGTCTGTCTACCGCATTCTTGCCTACTACAGTGTTAGAGCACGCTGTCCGAAAATGTATACATAATATATGTATATGTATATTTGGATTCAACACCCCAGCACTATCTATATAGTAAATTGATATCAAATAAATATCTAATATGTATATCCTGTATAACAAAGAAGACAAAAACCGATTATTAACAAATGGAATATTATCCAAAAAAAACCTCCTCTAAATAACAATAACAAAAATAAAATCACAAGACAATAGATATCTGCGTGCCTGTAAACGCTCGAGAACACAAGCTTTATTCCTATTCATCACGAACACGGCCGCGTCACGGTACACACGAAAGCACTCAGAAACGTAACAATCGTCGCATTCTATATAGAAACATCGCCATATGTGCCAGACAACCGAACACACCCACCGGTCAAATTTGATTTACGCGTAAATTACGTGTCATAACCTGCTCGTACATACTACCCCAACCTCCTCTTTTTATATCCAGAGTACAAAAAAAATACTTAAAGAAATATAGCATACTGACTTTTTTAACCAAATGTTATTTGCATTTTTTCGACTATGGCCTGTTGAAGGGAGGTACGCGTTAAATGTGTACGAGGCGTAGGTGTCATAAAATCACCCTTGTTCCACACAAGTGCACCACATTCGTATCGATAATGCATTAATTTGAATATTCGCGGTGTCAGATGTCAAATGGTTTGTAATTTGCTGTCTGTCCTTTTTTACGTAGTTCATGTGATTTTCACGGAAGTGTGTAACTAAGGGCGGCAATTAACCCCGGTGCCTATCTGTCCGGTGATGGATTACATTAAAATAACTGCGTTTGGTAACCGACAAATTTTGTGAGATTATTGTATTTCTAAGTACATAATACCTAATATCTTTACGTGAAGATCAATAATGCCTAATAGCAAAAAGAAACTTAATGATCTTCCCGTAAAAATACGGCTAAAACAATTATATAATAATTGTTCTACTAACAAAATCGTATCGCTATTGAAAATTAAGGTACTTTACAAAGGTATTTGATACCGTGACTACACAATTTTCATGACCGAATCTTAAATATACTCGTAAATGCACTCCTCAACTTCTCCTTATAACTATGATAAATTAGTTACGGGTTTATTGATACTAATTTTGCGAAAGTGAAATTCCTTGGGCTTATGGAGAGACGGAAGAAAAATGAACATTGTGCTGACTCGGCAATATATTTAATGCTTCAAGCCCTAATCGAATAGGAAAATTAAGGCGGTAAATTCCTATCTTAATTTATAAGTGGAATGATATAAGAAATTGGCTGGAATGGTATGAAGAAAAATGAATGAATGAAATATATTGACTACTGAATAAAAAAAAATGGCATTTTTATATATGTATATGGCTACGATACTTATAATAAATAGTTCAAGATAATTACTATATGGATCTGTTTGTTTTAAGCCGTAAATTAAAATTCAGTATAAATAGAGGAAATAAAAGAGATACGTACTCGTAAATAAATAACACTTTTTATAAAGCATATGTATATAAGGTTAGGAAAATATGTCTAACCATAATCCTTCCAAATTACAACTATCTCTTATGATAACCTAACGCACAAAATGAAATGTACCATTAAACACGATAATTCAGTACGCAAGCGCATTCGCTCCAATGATTCATATAGAGCGAACGATTGAATGATAGATCGTAATCGGCGTTCCGTTCACAGCAGATGGTGTTATCTCTCAAATGAGCGTGAGTAATCCTTAATAAGCTCACCTGTTATTCTGTTTGAAAAGCCAGCACGAATTATTTCGGGGCGGTAATGTACGGTTGCATAATTGAATGAATGGAACGGATTGGTGTTGTTTTTCCAATAATTTTAGTAATATAATGCGCAGTTAATACGATTATTTGTTAAAACTTTAAGCTTACACTAAGCTTTTGTTTAATTAATAAATTATAATAAATAATGCAAGGCAATGAAAAAGTGGTGTGTTTTAAATTAAATAAAACAATTATTTTGCTATACTACAAAATATAACTGAATTTTTATTTTATTATATTTATGATTTAATAATATCTCTTTTACTGGTATTTAACGGTAAGTGCGGTGTTTCAATCTGCATGATGATAATAGATATGTGTAACTTAGCTTCCGAGATGATTTGGCACCTTGCACCCACTGTGCCCACTCTCCCCTCACGCTGCCATGTTGTGTAGTCACGGTGACGGTACTGTAACATTTGGTGGCCATCCATCGGCATTAAGTCGAGATGGTAGAGATGAATTATGTCAGTGCTATATTAAGCTCAATACTATTAAATATTGATTTTATCGATGCTATGTAAAATAGCAACCCGCACTTGGCAACGTCTGCCAACCCGCACTTGGCCAACGAGGCAGACTATGGCCTTAACCCTCTCAATATGAGAGGAGACCCGAATTCCAGCAGTGGAATTGTAACGGGTTGAAAAAAAAAATTGTAATGACCTACCACACACATATATTTATTAGACAAAAAAATTGACTTACTTGTTATGACACTCCACTCTAAAAAAGTAATGATTACAGGCGCAACCTTATCACGGTCACAAAACAAGACTGACTTACCTTATATAGCAAAAATATTGGCGCTCCATCCCCTTATCTCGAACGGTACTTCGAATATCAATACTCTCGGAAACGATTGTATTACTAAAACAATAGCGGTATGTCCGTATATTTGTATAACTTATAAAATGTGACATAAAACTTCAGGTATAGATGGAGACCAAGTCAAATCTACCTTGACCAAATAAGTCAGATACTCAACTGGCAGGCGTAGGAAGAGTGATAAATGTAGGAGAAGCACATACGTTATTTAAGGTAGACCTATTTATAAAATATCGAAAACGGTTCAATAATTTAGATAGCTAATCGTTTATAAATCACCTGTGCTGACACTTATTAAACATTTTACGAGTATTTCCACTGAAGATACAATTTATTTTTATTTATCATTGTAATAATTCTAGACTATGGCCTTTACCTATCTCATTTTGAGATGAAGTCCACGTACAGTAAGTAAGACGATAAAAAGGTTGATGATGATAATCCCAGGCAAGTTGTTGATGAGAATTAAAATTAAGATTTTGCACATCATTAAGATTCCTTCCTTCACCTTTAACCCGGCCATAGAGCGTTCGCAAGGATCACAATGCTATTGTCATTAATGTCAGCTAAATTTACAACTTAAAGTTGAGTAACTATTCCAATATTGTTAATCATTTTAACACCTTTACGTTAACACGGTATTTTCTGAACTCGATGCGGTGCCGCACAAATTTTTTTCATACAAACTGGATCGACGCTCGAAGACGGTCTGCTAATAGCACGGAAAACTAGTCCTAATCTATAAAGCACTTACATCTTAGTACGTCAACGTATACATACGCCTTGCCAAAAAGTACAAATAAACATTAATACAACTCCTAACAACGTATAAGAACGCCGACGTATGTATGCACTGTGTTAATGAGTGCAGGTAAACATCTACACAACCTGGAACAACGTATAATAACGTCAACGTATATAGACGCTGCGCTACAGAGTGAAGATAAAATTTTATATTATAGCTAACAACGTCTTATAACGTTGACGTATATGAACGCTGTGTTAATAAGTGCGGATAAACATCTATACAACTACAAACAACGTATAATAACGTCGTCGTATATAGACGTTGTGCTACAGAAAGTAGATAAATATGTGTCCAATAATTAAGATTGTCTTATAACGTCGACGTATTTAGACGCTGTTCTTCAAATTGTTTGAAAGTCTAAACAAAAACAAACAACACCGCCGTATATAAACGTTCTGCCACTAAGCTTTGTTGTGATATATTTAATGTAATTAATGAATGTGTTAAAAGAGTCCCCTAGTTGAGAGTATAGCTTAATTTATCTAAGAAGAATGTTTTTTTTAGTTTAGGAAAATGTGAAAATAAAAATCTTAATGTGAATATATATCACTTTATTATCAAATATATATTTTTTCAGTCTCTCACAAAACACCAGCATTTGGTTATTCAGTCTTATTAATTACCCAGTACGAGATCAAGTCAACTTAGCATACAAAAATAAACATGTTAATTCAAAATAAGCATTTAAACAAAATTAACGTCCTAAATAAAAACTTTGGTGCCAAAAACATTTTACGAGGTTCCTTAGAAACAAACGCATCAATGTTGGGCGATTGATTAAAAAGTAATATTATTTAATACCTACATTAATTTTAAGATCCACAGCAATTAAATCTTTGAAAAAGTACCAACAAATCACGATCCACAACTGTCAAATCTTTGACAAAGTACCAACAAATCACAAAAT
Source organism: Microceris scylla (assembly GCA_018245595.1). Lineage (NCBI taxonomy): Eukaryota > Metazoa > Arthropoda > Insecta > Lepidoptera > Hesperiidae > Microceris > Microceris scylla. The sequence continues at coordinate 4,876 of DWDT01003288.1, read as the reverse complement.
TCCTATTACCTATGTTCGGCTATTAATTACCTATGTTCGGCTATGCCATTGTTCAAAACAAATAGCACAAAGTGCTGGTTTTTCCGTACAACCCTTGCATCTAAGGGCTGTCTCTCTTCTTATCTTTTTTGTACCACACATTATACGTTTCATGTAATTTGTGGATTTTTTCCGGCCAAAGGTCATTGGCCGGAAAAAAAGGTGTGGTCACACCCAGTATTAATTTGTTCATTGTTAGAAGGCACTGAATCATATCTTTCTTCGAGTTAGTTATCATGTTTGTTCCGTTGCATTAGCATCAAATTTGGCTTGATATTGGGTGACAACTGTATAAGTGATCTAATCAAAGTTTCGCGAAAAGTGGGAAAATCATATCGTTTCTCATTATTTTTACAGTATCTTCTGTAAATATAGAAAGAATTCCAAACAGCGACGTCAAACAAAAAGAAAAACACTTTTTTATACCATCGCAAAGACTTTCTGGGGGAAGAATAATAAGAGATCATCTGGTCTGATCCATCAATCCCAGACATGAAATTATTGTATACCGCTACCTCGTCAGGTTTAGTGCGTATTTGTCCACGCATGTTTGATACAGCAGTAAGCTTTTTTGCTTTGTAGTAAAGTGGTAATCATCAAAACGGGTCTTTTATCAACCCATTTTGATATATAGACTTTGTTTTTACCTACCCGTACGTGTCCTCCCTTTTTAATTTTTTCGCTACAATCTCTGTGGGGTTGCTACAATCTCTGGGGGCTTTTCTGCTGCTCCTAAGAGTTCCCGTAATATGAGTTCTCAACTCAACAAGTTTCTGGAACAACTTCACAGAGTTGTAGTAGTTGTCCATAAACAGACATTGGCCTTTAAGTAAGTATGGCTTCATAAGATGCATATCAATCTTCTCTGTCTTTTTTCCTTTTAAATTTCGGTTGTCTTCCTCTTTTGCAGCATACATAAGTATGTTAAGAATAAATCCAACAGAACTTGTCAGCTCACAAAATTTTATGTCGTATTTAGCTTTCTTGCCCTTAATGTATTGTCTGAAACACAGCCGACCTTTGAATAAGAGCAATGATTCGTCTTAAGACAATTCTTTAGAGGGCTTGTAACATTCTCTGAAGGATCTAGTAACAAGATCAATAAACTTAACAATTTTTTCTTTGCCTTTAGAATTAAGTTCAGATACACATACCCATCTTAATATTTTTTTGAATCCTCTGGCTGACAAATGGCTGACTCTGGCTGACATAACAAATTAAAAAATAGGATAATAGTATAACGGATCCCTGTATGTAAAAAGCTTACGCCTCTTAGGAATTTTGAGTTGTCCCATAAGTAACCAAAGTCCCAAAAACTTTTGCATTTCTACACTGTCTATTTCTTTATACTGACGTGTACGAGTGTTTCGCGTGCCTCGTCTGTTTATACCACATAAAGCTCTTCCATATTCATTAGTCTTTGCGACGATATATTCTATTATTTGCTCTGGAAATAATTTGTTGATGATGTGCAAAAGATTCTTCAAAGATGTGCAAAATTTTCGATGCGGCGTAGCACTACAATTTTGAGAGTTTGATGCGTTGTCGCACAGCAAGCGAACTAATAAAGATTAGTATGATCAGGCGCCGTGCTTCCACGTTCTGCTCCATACACCACTTATTAGCTGAACGTAATAATACGTTGTGCTTCACCACATCTACCATAATTTGACGTATATATACGCTGTTCGCGTCAACGTGTTAAGATAATATGCATTAATGTAGGCAATTAGAACACAAAATTGAATTCTCTTCTGCATGCCTCTTCGGGGCTTACTGGCGTGATGTTACACTTTGCTCAATCCGCCAAGGGCTAGAATTAAAAATGTTGGCTTTCAACATTATTGACGTCACAAGACGGGTGATAAAGTTGGTCGAATCATACGCTAATATTAATATGACTATAGATAATTATCTATTTATCACTATACAAACAGGTCCAGGTGATTTGGCTAGCCGATTTATCGAAACCGATAAATGTTATCAGACTACTTTACATAAGAGAATATAAATGGTCGGGGACAAGTGACCGATAACAGTGGGTTTAAGGACAGCGGTTGAGGCGTGGAATGATAAATGGATGACAATACAGGTGAAACACCTGGACTTCCTACTTTGTATTTATGAAGTACCTAATGTCGTGAATTCTTTGTACTATGTACACGTCCATTATAAATAAAATCTCTGGTTAAATCACGAAATCTGCATGTGAACAATTCTGGGTCATCTAAGATCATACTAAAAACTTACACTCAGCGAACGCCATTCAGTAAAAAAAAACGTACGTAACGTTACGACTGTAATCCCCGAAGGCGTAAATAGATAGTACACCCCCATGTTTCACCAGTAACGTTTACGTTCCACGGAATAGGTGGTGAGCCTATTACACAGATGCAGACTCCAAGTCACTACTAGAAATTCTAAATTAGAAGTATCCAATAGTACCCGACCAGGGATTTGAACCCAGGATCTCCTGATCGGCAGTCAGTCAGTAAAAGATAAAGACTGTTTTTTATTACGTCAAAAATTGATCCTATCTGATCAGCAATAGATCCGTCATCCACTTAGCGTAATGGGGTCACAGCGAACCAAATTCCCTATCTTATCTGTTCTTGTCATATTAGTGCGATGCATCAAAAATAAAATACTATTATCAACGATTTGATTGCCCTTTTGTGACAAAATATCTTATCCTAAAATCAAGATTAATGTAGCAGTCAGGTGCCAATCAAATGTCAAGTTAAAAACTAACGGATAGGTCGACTATAACACTTTATAAGTCCCACTGCTGCCTTCCGACTCCTCTCCTAACTGCGAGAGGTGAATGAGTAAATGTTACTAATTATAGATCTACCTTAACCCTACCCCTGCCTAGAATGCAGGAAGTTTGACCCTTAATACATCTGGTATTCTGTGCTCCCTGCTTACTTGATAAGGTATATAACGTGATAGTATACTAATAATCATAACAATCCACAGAGTTCCTTGCTCAACAGATGGCTCTCCCAATAATTGGAGAAAATATAGAACTCATACTTGCAGGCACTTAGATACTGTTTAATTTATTTAGCCTCAGAAAATTTTTTTTGGCTGTCTCGTTTGTCGAGTGGTTGCAAGCGCTACTGTCGATCGGGAGGTCCTGGCTTCAAATCCCGGGTCGGGTACTATTGGATTTTTATAACTTGAAATTTTTAATAGTGCTCGTGTCGAAATTTGAATTTGTGCTCGGTACATGGCAATAGTCTCACCACCTAATCCATAACGGGACGCAAACGTAACTGGTGAATGCTGGGTATGTACTAAATTTCTCTGGCTATCTCTTCAGGGATAACAGGCGTGATGTTACATTACGTCACAAAGTAGTATAATTATTTACTGCGCATTTTTACATAGTAAGAGCATACACGTGGTTCTTGTGAACCACTTCAAGCGTGTACAAGTATGTCCACAGATACGCAGCGCAATCGTCATGTATTGTTAACCTATTTCTTGGTCATCGTTAAGCACAAGAGGTTTTCAGATCTCACACCTCATTACGAACAGAGACGTGTCATAATTTTATTTACACATTGATCTACTCTGGTATGTGGGTAAATAAACGTATATATTTTCAGTCTAAATGAAAATAAATAAATGTATAAAATCTCGAAGAGAACGGAACAACCTTGACAAATCAGTAAGGTCCTATTATATTTGTAAAACACACGACCATCCCATTTTAGCTAAGACACTAACCAGACAGTGGAAAAAGTTCGACTGAGATAGGCTGATGATGATGATGCCTTTAATATGCTTAAATATCGGTAGTACCTACCGCCGGACCTTAATATATGGACGTATCTACCGTTTAGGGGGGTAGTGTTTGTAGTACTCAGATGGGAAGTGTTCAGCTGACACAGTCTTAGAAAGTACACAATGGATCTTAGACCTCGGAAGTTTGGTTAGACCTTTTAATATCACGCGATCTGATCTTAAACACTTATCGTTCCAGTGTTGGATCATGTTGTTTTAGAAAGAGAAGGATTAACGTCATATTCTGCCATACTGGTCAAATATGGATTGTATTAATAATGTTGGGTATAAAACCTTTTACATTGGAAATTAAAGGGAATAAACTTATGTATGTGTGTACACGTCACTACTAGCAAGACTGAGGTAATTTCGAATTAAGATTTAGGTACTACTCATGCAGTTTAAAATTTAATTTCTAAGTTTAATATTAAGAATTTCATCACTATCTAGCTTAGGATTTTCAAATAATAAAAAGAATATATATATTTCCTTACATTTATTTAATCATTGGCATTTTTTATATAAAAGTATTGATACATAATATGTAAATAATATAACTATACATCACTGAAGATACATTTAAATTAAAAACTATGCTTAAAACATGGCATTAGTGAAATGGAAATAGACTCTCCCTCTCACACCCACTCAATATATAAATTATTGTTCTATATTAAAAAATTCGTTCGAAATTTAAAAATCAAACGTACCCAGATGTAAACAGATTTTAGTGTGACTTGAGTGATTTTGTGTTGAGGAAAGCTAAGGGGTGGATGTCAGCCATTATATTCTTTAAATTGACGTCGTAATATAAATTGACGTATGAGAGAAATAAGTCAAAATAATGTGTAGAACATTGGGCTTCTCGCTATAATGAGTATTGCGGTAAATTGATTAATACACTTAGTTTAACATCTATTAAATAAAAATGAATGTTTGTATGTATGTTATCGATTATCTCAAAAACCACTGTACCGATTATTATGAAAATTGGTATATATATGTATTTTTCCACTGAGAAGGTTTGTGTAATATGCTCATTGAT
>DWDT01003287.1:0-12502 GCA_018245595.1 Microceris scylla | reverse complement strand
TATATAAAACAACCCACGCTAAGAGCCTAAATACCTGTTTTAAAAAAAAAATTATAAACAAGATTACTTACAGTTACTATATTTTTAGATAGGTAAAACAATAATATATAAATATATTTAATACACATTGTGATGTTTATTAAACGTATTTATATGTAATAAAAATGTATTGTTATATATTCATATCAGCTATCCTCACCACGAAAACAAACAAGGTGACAGACAGCACATTGCAATGATTACGTCAATAGATATGTCTCTCGATTATCAAGATTGTCCGCTCCTTCCGAAATTTAGTGGACACTGCCGCCCACTGACAGCTTCGTCTGATCACAAGCAAGACAAAGTTCTAACCAGATGATAAAACTACCTTCGACCTAACTTAAGTATCTATACACTGACAACGATTCAATAACTTTGGTAAAAAGCATAATAGAATTAGACATCGTATTAAATTAAGAAAATGTTTACCAGTCCAGCCCATTTCGTCGGCTACTTCCTTCCACAGGCGCTTGACGCTGTTGTAGTAGCTGGCCACGGGCATGTTGTTGCGCGCGTATAGCCCGGGCCGCTCGCGCACCAGCCGGATGACGCGCCGGTCGTCCGCCTGGCTCGAGTCCACCAGTCGTCCCACCTCCGCCACCTTGCCACACTCAGGAATCTCCATTGCCATCGATAACTGTATGCAACGACGCCTCCTTTCGCCTTTAATACTGTTAACGGTCGTTCAATATATTTAATACTTATTATGTAATAGATTTTCCGTAATTTATGAGCGTGGAGGACACGTCACCCCGTAGCAAGCGCGCGTTGCAAACATGGCGACGCGCACAACGGCAGACAGACACGCGCAGCAAGAAGCAATCGCGCAAACGTTGTTATCTCGCTCGCGCTGGCGGCCCGCGGTTGCGAGTAAACGGCGCAAACACATAAACACGTGAAAAAGCAAGAGCGCAGACGCTCAGTCCGTCGGGTGGCTACTTTTATAAATCGTACTCGGTTGGATATCGATTGGGCTCGCCGGCTACCGGTGCGCGATGGACGAGGCTCGTGAAGTCGTTTTTTCCACGCATTTTATTTCGGTTGCTGTTGTGTTGGGTGTTTTCATCTATCTGCAAACGACCGGCCGTTGAAAAACATTCAGTAACTTACCCCGAAACGCACCTCGAAATGAGAATATGAAAATAGATCCCTAATCATTTAACCTGAAATTTTTTTTAACCTACCACCACTGAAAAGAGCTAGAAAGTTTACTGGTACACGGAGGCGACAGCGATTTCGACGACTCTTTCTCCCCGCAGCTGCCGTCGCGACTCGCTCGCGTGGCGGCCCTGACATTTGTATTATTGCTGCCAGGAAATGTACGACGAAAAATTAACATCCCTTATTGATTACATAAGACTCGTTTCCTCGTAAATTAAATAAACATAATAGGTATCTAGACATCAATAGGCTGCATACTTGGGCTGGAGCCTCCGCTTCAGTAACGAGGGTTACTAAGTGGCCCATTTCAATCCAATTTATTTTGTGGGGATTTAGGCTTATTTCATTATTTCTTAAGCTTAGAAATTGTTAATATAATAATTTAGTAAAATAACATCCTACTACTAACGCCATCTATTGCATGCTTCATAAATAAAATAAAATTGCGAAACACCTGCGACCTCGCAATATCATATCCTATTCCTAATACTCGCAGGTGCTTCGCAAATTTTGAGGTTCCGTTCCTTCAAAATTTGTAGGTACCGTATGTTTTTATCAATGTTAAAAATGTCATGAACCTAAGCAGTGAACGTTCCAAAATTAAAATGAAGAAAGAATTATGACCATGGCATTTACAATCGAAAACTTCAAGATTTTGGAAGGCGTAGATGTGACTAGCACAAAGGAATTATCGGCTACAGAAAAAAAGAAGGCAAGTGTAAAAATCATCATGACTATCAATCCATCGTTATTTATCCACGTCAAGACCGAAGCCTCTGTACAAACTCTGTGGACAAAACTAAAATCCTTGTTCGACGATACAAGTTTTACGCTCAAGATTACTCTCCCAAGAAGCCTAATATCAATACGCTTAGAGGGTTGTGATTGTATGACCGTTACGTTAACCAGCTTGTGGAAACGGCTCATCGCTTGAAGGGAACCAATTTCGAAATTAATGGCGAATGGATTGGTTCGCTGTTGCTGGCAAGACCCACTGAAAGGTTTAGTCCTATGATAATGGTAATATTCAGGACTGAAGATAAGAGCTGATGCTATAAAAATGAAATTGTTAGACATGAGTTCGTATTTTAAGGTTAAGTAGGAAGGCGCGCTCATTGCATATGCACACTGCACAGAAACGCCACCTACAAGCGCGAGTGCAAACTATTGAAACTAGTAGCGGAAGTAGCTGTAACGGAATACACACGTTATCTGTCAGTGGGAATGACAGCACAATCCACAAAAACAAATTCGCTGCTACCAGTGCAAAAAGATTGGTCACTTTAAAAGCCAGTGTCGCCTATTAAATAAAGACAAACAGAAATCGATTCAAAATATATTGAGTGCAGTTATTCTTGCGCGAGAGTTCAATCAAAACGATTGGTACGTTACGTTGCCTTTGGCGCTAGTACTCGCATGGTGTCAAACAAAAACGTTGACAAACATATCTTACGAACCGAAAGTTAAAGAGATTATTGTCGCCGATCGAACGAAAGTTCTAGTATTGTGCTCAGAAGATCTTCGACTTACTACGCGAAACTACTACGTGAAAACACACACGAAGTACAAATGAACAATGTTTTGTGCATGCCTACGCTCACCACGATTTTGCTTTCTGTGAGCAGAATGATTGCAAATAATAACAGTGTATCGTTAAATAAAAATGGATATTACATTTACAGTGCCCAACATATTAGCATTGATGAAGCAAGCCTGTATAATAACGTATATAGATTAAACATTGAAAAGTGAAAGCAGATTCAATATAAAATACACATTAATATGAAAATATGACACAGTAATATGAGTCATATTAATATGAAAGACCTTGAAAGGAGCAGTTCAAGGTGTGACTTACCAGGAAAAGCAAGACATAAGAAAATAAAGTTGTGTAGTTTGTTGTGCAGGCAAATACACTAGGCTGCCTTTTTCTGCCAGTACATGCACAAGCAACAGAGTCCTAGAAGCGGTCCATATGAACTCATGTGGCCCCATGGAGAAGAAATCAATTGGTTTAGCTATTACCTGTTATTGTAGACAACTACAGCCGGATGTGTGTTGTGTATTTCCTAAAGGAAAAGAATGATGTGCTTACATTTTTTGTAGAGTTCAAAGAACAAGTTGGAAATCAACAGTCAAAGAAAATAAAGATATTGCAGTCTGATAATGGTGGAGATTTCTGTTCAAAGGAAATGGAAAATTACTTAAAACAACATAGTATAATTCATCAAAGATAGTTGTCTATGCACAGAAACAAAATGGCTTAAGTGAAAGATACAATAGTTCAACTGTAGAATAAGCATGCTGTTTATTGTATGAAGCTTCATTTGACAAAAATCTATAGGCAGAGGCCCTGAATATGATAATGTATCTGAAAAATAAATCACCAGCGGCTGATTTAGATAATAATACTACTCTGTATGAAATATGGACAGACAAAAAGCCCAATCATAACCATATCAGAGTATTTGGAAGTCCAGTTATGGTCCACATTCCAAAAATGTGAATTAACAAGTGGATCAAGAAATCTGTAATGCTACAAATGTTAGATATTTAGAAAATAAATAAAGGCTACAGGTTATATGACTGGAAATGAAATAATATAACTGTGTGTTGTCGGGATGTTGTTGTCATGGAGAGTCTTAAGAATGATAACAGTAGTTATGGTTAAAGAGAGTTGTCCAGAAGATATAGAAAAGAATACAACAGAGGCGGACAATTCAATTGACATTGAAGTTAAAATGAAAGAATAAGCAGAGATAATCCAATATATGTTGGGAGTCGCCAAGTGCTCAGGATGAAGACTAGAGTGAGTGCTTAACAACAGATGACAAGATGGTCACTGCTCAGACCAATGCTGTCATTCAGAAGGAAACATGTGTTTGTCGTTTACCAGATAGGTATAGTTTTTCGAATTTATTTGTTAAAGACATCACTAGTGAACAAATATCCCTACAGGATGCTCTCACAAGACCGGAAAATGAGCAGTGATGTGAAAGCACAGTAGTGAAAAACAAGTGGGTGTTCAAGAAAAACTGTGTTAATAATGGTAAAGTGTGCTACAGAGCCAGATTGTGGCCAAGGGCTTCACCCAGACCAAAGGTATAGACTATAATGACACATTTTCACCCATTTTATGCTTACTTCTCTACATTGAGACTACTCTTTGCCTTAAGTGGTACAAATTAACCGTAAAATGAACCACTTTGATGTACCAATCACTTTCCTAAATGGCGACATTGATGAATATGTTTACATGGAAATACCAGAAAATTCAAACTCCAAGAAATGTGATAATAAAGTTTTGAGGTTAAAAAGGTCATATATGGACTTTAACAATTAGCTATGGCTTGGTACATAAAAGTGGAGTCTAATTTGTTAAAGTCAGGTTTCAAAAAGTCTAAATATGGACCCTGTCTGTTCATAAAATGTCATGATAAGGTCAACATTTTTGTAGCAATATTTGTTGATGGCTTTTTAAAATTTTAAATTTTTATAACGGTAAGAATACTTACAAACTTTGAGAAGTGTTTTAGAGCCAGATTTCATGATTCAAAATATGAGACAATTAAAAATTGCCTTGGCATGAATGTAAATGTTCAAATGGACTATGTGACTGTACCGAGAGCATTTTATTAACAATATTTTGAAAAATTGATTGATTGTAAAACTCCAGGTAAGTACTCCAATGGAAGTCAACTTAAAATTAAGAAAGGCTGTTAATGACAATAATTATCGTGAAAATATCAACAATTAGTTGCAAACTTGATCTATCTCTCAGCGCACACAAGGCCAGATATTACTTATAGTGTTCATTTTTTAAATCAGTTTAACACCTGTTATAATGAAACACATTGGAGATGTTTGAAAACTTTATTGAGATACTTGCAAAAAACTAAACGTTTTGGCTTAATGTTTAAGAAAAATGGGACTGATTCACATGGTTTTATAGATGCCGACTGGGCATCTTGTAACATTGACAGAAGGTCTTATACATGGTATTTGAGCATCTTGTAACATTAACAGGTTTTGTATTGTCAGGTTATGTAATAAGTTATGAATCTCGAAAGCAAAGAACATTGGCCCTGTCAAGTACAGAGACCGAATATATGTGATTTGTAGAGGCTTGTAAAGAAGCAATTTATTTAAAAAACCTAATGTCAGAACTTGTTGTTTTAATAAAAATAAACCATTAAACTTGTACAGTGATTGTCAAAGTTTTATAAAATGGCTTCTAATCCCTAGCACATATATAAATGTATGGCATTATTTTACTGGAGAATGTATTGTGAATATATAAATTAAAATTAATTATTTACAATCTGTTTCTATGCCAGCAGATATATTTACCAAAGGACTTAGTGCAGATAAACATTATAAATTTATAAGACTTGATGGAAACAAGGGAAGTACTTAAATTAAAAAATCTTCAGTAAAACTTTTTATTGTTAAAATACTTATATCAATTTGAAAACTTTGTAATTGTGAGGTTATTTTGTTAAAAGAGAGGGTTTCAAAATAATAATTTAGTAATATAATATCCTACTACTAACGCCATCTATTGTATGTTTCATGAATAAAATAAAACGTCATTCAATTGCGAAACACATGCGAGTTTTATTACCTTTTGTTAGTTCTACATATGTTATAGTGCTATTATGGAGTTGCTAAGAGGGGAGGATACCATTATGATTAATGCCATGTACGTTAAAGCAATTATTCATACAAACACACACTATCAGCCCGTCATCGTCCACTGCTAGACGCCACTGAGCCCGATCTTCTGGTCTACGCATCAAACTACTGCCAGTCACTTTGCGTCGCAACTATTTAATAGTCTCTAATGTAATGAACTTTTTATGTTTTTATTATATTGTATGATTATGATTACATGTTGTGTCTTTAATCGATATATCAGTAGAAAGTACTTCACGAACTAAACCGTAGAAGTGCGGTATAACTTTTAAAATAGTCAGTGTGGACACCACAGTGACGTAGCTGCCACACAGGCTGTGACGTGAGGGTTGCTTCAGTGGAGGTTGCGCGCGTAGTCCTCATGGGCGGTTTCGTCCTTGATTACCAGTTAAAAAATCTCTGTAAATGAACACTACTGATGGTGTTAACTGAGGATGAATATGTGTTCAGCACGGGCGAGCGGCGCGGGTATGCTGCCGGACCACTGGTCTTCCGAGTAACATTCAAGAAGAGTCGCTTCTTTTGGAAAAATTTTCGTCCACTTATTCTGAGGGCCTGTTAACATCAACTTATGATAAGAAATCTGAAATATACAATACACTTTAACATAACATGTTACATTGTGTCATATTTAAATAGTAATATGAATATCAAAAGCGGTCGATTTACCTTCAAATAATAATAATAGTATGTATGGTGAATAGTAGTACAAAATACAGGCACCATTTGCCGGTGGCGCCTATTACTACTTGTAAATCAGGCATGCGATTTTGATACGGCCCTCAATGATGGAAACAACATCAAATGAAGTCTCGCTTTGTGCCCGGTGTATGGAATGTGCAATAGGCTCATCACCTATTCCAGGGGACATAAACGTAACTGGTGAGACGTGGAAGTGTACACAGTACAACACTCCTCTGCCAACCCCTTGGGGATTAACAGGCGTGATATAGCCCTTTGCGGATTACAGGCGTGATACTACGTAAAAAGGTATAAGATGGAAATAAATTAAGATCTTTTTTCTATGAAAGCTATGCATGATTCGCTTTGCCATAAAAAGTGCAAAATCCTAGTATGATGAACGAACGAGAGTTAGAGACTGGTGAGTCCGAACGAAGTTCACACGTACAACTCATGAGCCGGCGCGCCCGCCGCCAGTAGGCCTTACAGACACCTTAATATTATTAGCCGGCTCTCGAACAGCGCCCACCCTCATATTAATTTAATAGACACCTGTCACACTCCATGTACAATCTTATTAATATCTTCGCCGATTTTAGCTTACGGCGGTTTTACGACACTTTTTTAAAAGCTTTTAACTTTACATTTACCAAACTTACGCAATAAATTCACACTTCCATAAAGTGCGAGGGAGTGGGCGGCGGGCGACGGGGGCTGCGGGGCGAGGGGGGCCGCTGTAGTAAAACTGACATGATGCGATCTCGCAGATTCCACGAGAATTTAGGAATCAGCTTTTTATCGTAAATTGGCATCATTTTTACGAGCGACGCTCTCATCCTCCGGGATTGGTAAATTTGAATTTGGGGCATAATTTTGCAACACTTTATACACGGGATAACCCTTGACGGCATACAAATAGCCTGTTTTAATTGCCCCTCACAACGCGCTATTTAATAAGGGAGCCGTCATTATGCATATGTGACGCGCCCTTACCGCCCGCACCTACAATCAACTCGTCCATTTCAGTGATCCCGCCGGCCGGAGACGGGGGTGGCATCTCCCGGCATCTCTCATCGTTTACAATTTGAATAGGTAACTGTAGCCGGCGACGGCTACCCTATTTGCCAAAGTGCTCTCTCTTGATCGCGGGCCGCCATGATTAGAGTCAGCATGTTTGCGGAAAAGGAACAGTGCAAGTGTAGCAATAAGTCGGAATGTGCATGGGGTAAGGAACACATTTCGTAACAACATAAATTATTGGTTAATTCTAAAGCATTTTTGTGTTGTATGAACAAATGTGGTTTATAAATGAATGCGATTACTTGTGTTTAGCAGTGTCGTATATATATTAAATATTTAAGCAATACTTTCAAACCACCTACGCGACGTCGGTTCGAACTTCAAGCTGTAGGAACGCGCGCGGCTGCCACTCCATACTCAATTAATGCAACATTTCGGGGGCACTGCGTCATGCCGACATACAAATCGCCCGACGTAGTAGCACCGCTTTACCTACAATACCTTTTCTAAATATTTTTACTGTAAAGGCCATTCATATTGAAAAGGTGTGCTTACTGGTCTACGCGTATACTTAAGGCGACGTCTAAGGAAGGAAGTCTAAGTCCGGCGACGCAACTGTGACTAGCCAGGGATATGATAAATACCAAATATTTTATCTATAGTGCACAATATGTACTGCGCGGGCTAATAATATTACGAATCCCGACATCTGCAGTCCTGTCACTCATGTAATGTGACATAAAACACTAATTAGTTAAGTTATACATAATTATTATTCTCGTAAACACTCCCAACTCGTACAGTCCTGATTGAGGTCGGCCGTACACGTCTGACCGGAGTAGTTATTGTTTCAAATAAGTGTTTAAAAAAATGTAATTGGTTATAATGTAAGATATAGCAAAAAAACTAAAGATTTTTTTGGTATTATTGTGCCCCAACAAATGCAATGTTACAAAACTTAAATTGTCGATTAACTCCATGCAAACGTTACAATTGGTACAGTTGACAACGGCCAGTGATGTCGAGGTCTAAATACAGTGTGAACCGCGGGATCCGACGGATACATCGCGGGGAGCTACTCATACAGTTAATCATGCCACCTAGGTGGAGCATTCCAGAATCACATTTATTTACTTATATTCGGTCTAGAGGTTGTCGCTTCAATTATAAAATGAAAAATGGTCATCGTAGCGCTGCGTTTCGACAATAACTCAGTCACGCCCGTGACCGCGCGGGAAAAAGGCGAAAAATTTCATAACAAAGACGGACAGGCGGATGACAAATGAGCTAGCCGAGTGCGCGCCGCGTTCCGACCCACTTGCCGCGTCCATCGACTGCTCAGTATCACTTCGCGCTCGTCGGCGATGCGGGGACCGGCATTGTACACTGTGCGCGACAAACGAACGGAGGGTGAACACACGTAGCCGCCCTTCAGCAACGGCAGTCCACGGGGCGCAGATGGTTTAGTATTATAATAGATGCCCGGTCGAGGTTATCAACAAAGGTAGTAGGAAAAAATCTTTCCGGGATAAGAAATGGACTGTACCCTCTAACGATGTAGTGTCCTAGATGAAGTTATTAACTTTGGTATACTTCGTTGTTGATATAAAGAACCTGTATTAAGAGGCAGATGCGAATAGGCAGCAGTCAGATGAAAGTTCTATTCATTTATCCGCGTGCAGCTACATGAATTTCAGACATAAAAATTATCTATAATATGGATTTATTTCTTTATCTATAGTTTAATATGGAATAAAACTGTGACATAATTACAGTTAATATTACATTCTAAGTATATTACCATAAACTCAACCCTCAATTTACAATTTTTTTTCATAAAAGCACGAACAGCGCAGGGTCTCTTGGTGTCAGTTAATGATGGTAATAAAAACATAGTGTATTCGATTTCATTAGTAATTGCAAAGCTCACTTCATGATTTGAATTTAAGTTTACACTTTAACCTCTTATTGTTAAGTATTCTGATAAAAATTTTACTTATCGTGGTCTAGGATTACTTTTGAACATTTTCTGTTTACGTTTACGGAATTTACATTGAACTTGTATTACCGTCTTTTTTTTAAAAAAAAAGAGTGCCGGGAGTTTTTTCCGCCGGCTTTTTTCTTCCGGTCTACGTAAGCCTAAAAAAGGCGTTCAAAGCCGATGAATATATAAATATAAGATATGTTATGACTTATGAATGAAAAAAACTTTTGAATTTGAATTTGAACTTCATAGAAAATGAGTGATTTGTGATCGTACAGTGAGAAGAAGGTTAAATAAAGTTCGGCTTAAGTTATACGTACCCGTCAAAAGCGCCAAAGCTTGAGGTAAGTCATCGTATAGCCCGATTAGCATTAGATTGGCAACACCGTGCCTGGACAGTTGAGTGGAAGCGACATTTATTCAGTGATGAGCCCCGATTCTATGAATTTCGTAGATGGACGAGAGAAGATGTGGAAATATCGAGGGGATGCTACGTGCAAACAAGCTCACCGCGCAGGCTGCTTGCCACGGTGTAGACTTCTACAGTTGAGCTACACTACAGAAATGTTTACAAGAAAGTATTCCGAGGTGCATAATCAAAGGTATCGTTCTCTTCGCTAAATACTGCTAGAGCGCGGGGCACGGACCGTCATCTGGAGCGATGTCGACGCGTGACCCGTCGTAATGACCCGCCGCTGACTCGCAGTTCGGCGCCGCGCCGGGCTCACATGCCGCCACACGGACTACCATCAACATCAAAATTTAAGATATTTACGCAATGGAACCGCCACCACAACGACTGTTCACTCTATCTAACAAACGATTGCTTGCTTTTATTGTGGCAATGTCTGTTTGTACAGCGGACTGAACAAACACGTGATACGAATTACTTTTAAATGTATATTCTGTAGATACGTTAACGAGAGACTATTTTATACCCCGTAATATAAAAAGAGATCCAACATCAGTTCCTACGAATGACGAGCCATCAGCCATCATCATCATCAGCCTATTCCCGTCCACTGCTGGACATAGGCCCCTCCAGTAGCCATCGTAAGTCCGAAACATAGGAAGCGGGATTACTCAAAAATAACATTGATACACGAGCGATTCGGCGTCCATGTGACCCGGGGGGAGCGCGGTCGCGCGTGACTGGCAGAACGTCCACAATAAGTCTCCGACGCCGGCCGCTTTGTTCAGTCGCAAGCTCTTTGCTGCCACATTAGTTGCCAAGTTGCCGTCACTGTGCCTCATGTCTCTCTCCTTCTTCTTAATATTTTTTTCTTTCGACCCTTTTATCATTTCACTGTTGGGTCTCCTCTCATGATGGGAGGGTTTAGGTCATAGTCTGCCACGCTGGTCAAATGCGGGTTCGCAGACTTCACACGCCTAAAAGTTTTTTTTTTATTTTAAAATGTGCAGTTTTGCTCATGATGGTTTCCTTGATCGTTAGCAAATGATATTTAAATTTAGAGGCCTATAGGGTCAACCTCTTATTGTCGTTGGGATTTATTGACTATTGCAGTACAGTGGTTTGCTTTGGATCCTGCGAAATTGGTGCCCTTATTTTTAAATAGATATGTATTTGTAAACTAAAACTTGCCTCACATTTTTTTCTAATAACCGTTAAATTACGGGAAGGTGCATTACGCGCTACGACAAACAAAACATATGTTTCCTTTTGACAGAAAACAGCTGTTGCACGTTCCGGGAACTATTAACCGTTGCGTTGCTCATTGTACCTTGAAAACGTTCTTATTCCCGCTCAGTACGGGCCATAACCGCGCAGAGAGCGAGGCCTGGCGGTGCACGGCTCCGATCAGCTGATCGTCAGAGGCGAGCGCGGTTTACGAGCAGCGCGCACATAAACAGGATGCCGGCCTGTTAAAAGCCGGCGAGCGGTCGGAAGAGGGGTTTATGCATCGTTGTTATGATTACCTGCGATTGTATACTGCATACCACACAGCCCGGAGATGCAGCCGTCCAGCGGCCTGCCTCCCAGTGGACAGGCGACGAGGCCGCTTGACGCTCTCTGTGCCTAATTAATTTGTCAGAGGACGGTACCTATCTGCGCGCCACTCGACTGTCTTCACTTAGAGTTTCAAATATGTGATAGAAATGATATGTTAATTTGTTAAAATGTGTTACTGTATGTGAATTATATTTTTATAACAAATACTTATTTTTTGTATTAACTTTTTTCGTAGGATATAATGTTCGTTCATCTCTAAAAAAAAATTCTGTAAAACGGAAAAATATTTTTGTAATAAAAGTATATTATGACATAGTGAAATGTTTTGATTTGGCATTAGCGGCAGCCTATTGGTTTAATCAAAATTAATATTAACAATGGTGCGAATATTGTCGATGGTCCGTGTGACAGTTTTGACATTGTCACTGAGAGCCCGGGCCCTGGGGATCGCGCGTTGCCGGACATGTTTTGATCACCGCTGCATAACATTATTACTACTACAGAAAACCCTTTTAGTAATCAATATTGTTCTTACTTCGTCGCATTACAATTAACTCCATTATAGTGTCTGCATATGCACAGTGCAGATGCCTTCAATGCGCATTTTGTCACACTGTTCAATAAAACAAGCTGTCGATTGAATAAATGTTTATTGTAGAAAAAAACCTATTTTTTTTCTCATGTTCCTAAAACTTATACAACTAAAACAGGTAGGAGGTATTGTCGTCTGCCGACAACACGTGTGCGTCACTCGAACGCGGCTGCGTTGAGTCATACAATATAATGAGGACTTCATAGCAACAACACAATGCGTGGTCATGCTTTGATTTTACTATTACACAATTAAATGTTTCGTGAGTGTTTATACACATGGTTATAAATATACCGGCTTAACTCACGTACGTTTTTCGGGGTGGCCCGACTAGTTTCGGACCTGTACGAGGTCT
>DWDT01003286.1:0-12505 GCA_018245595.1 Microceris scylla | reverse complement strand
CGTTCCGCCTCGCTGCCGCAGCTCATAATAATCTTCCTGTCTTTTACCTTCCGGACCCTTTCCACGGAGATCCCCCCCTGAGATGGTAGTTGGAACCCCTCACACTCCTAAGATTTGATTATTAAGATTAAGATTTATTGAATATACTCGTATTATTGTAATATAAAGGGGGACAGAACACTCTGTCCAAGAGTTTGCTTGCAGACCCATTCGGTAAAAACTACTCATGAACAAAAATATTAAGAACGAACACGTGGAGTTATTAATACAATTTTCTCAAAAATACACACATGTTACGTTGTTTGTTCGCGATAGCCTCCTAAACTACTGAACCGATCTTAATCAAATTTTGCACACTATGTGCAGTTTGATCCAACTTGAACGATAGAATAGTTTATATAGTCGCCATATTTTTTATTTTTGTTTATCTGACAAAGAGTTAATATCTGTTAATTCCGTAAGTTTCTAATAAATGACGGTGAAAGGTAATGAGTCGGCTCTATTAAGTGAGTATCCAATAGATGACGCTGGAAGTCTAAGCGTTTTATATAAGCCATAATTTATTTCACGTCGCACTAGCATAAGCGGCCACGTGTTGCTGAGGCTAAAGTACAGGTTAAATTTATATTATAGTAACCGTTAATCTTTATATATAAAAATCTTGGATCATGACCCAACAAAAATCATGATTTTTGCCGGGCTATTTTCCGAAACTATTGGACGGATTTTAATGAAATTTCGCACAGATATGTAACTTTGTCTAACTTAAAATATAGGCTATATTTTATTTCGATTAATGATCGTGATTTTTTATTGCAATTTTTAATATATACCAAATCATTATAATATTGATTAATTTTATAAGTTACCAACAGATGGCGATGTTAGTTAATGTGTGTTACCAACACATTTACTTAATTTAGATAACAAAGTAGATGGCGCTGTGTTTCGATTTCAAACCGTGATTTATTTTAGACGTGATCATTTATTTAGGTATATGTTATAGAAGCGTTTATTAGACTAGGTAGGTGACGTTGCGATTTGTATCCCACAAAACCATTTTAATGACATTTTTGTGTACTTTCCAGTGAGTCTCTGCATGGCTTGAATAGACAAATGAACTGGAGATGCAAACGTTTTGAGAATTAAAAAAAACTCAGACATTAGGGAACGCAGAAAAAAAATACTAAAACGTAGCGGTAGGCTTTAACCAAATAAATATGTAGACGGGGTGGGTACATGAACAGCTGAAAATAAAAGAACAATTATACGCCCTTCGCAGAAAAAAGGAGAATCGTGAAAGGCATCAGATGTGACTTGTTTTCGCGACTAGAAACAATAAGTATGTGAAAAGAATCAGTATCGCAAACATTGGTAATGAAAGGAAAAATATTTATTTGTGCGGATAAATATTTTCCTGCCGCATTAGTCCTTATTCCAGTCGGTCGAGTGGGAAAATAACTACATCGTTAGTTCAGGATTTTCCTTTTGATAACTACTCGTACAACGTGGCGCCAAAGTTCACGTATTGCATGGCCAATTATATTTTGGTAGAATTTTGAAATTTTATTATCCTTGTATTATATAACACTATAAGATATCCTTAGGAGTATGCAGATAAAACAAAGGCTATTTTCGCTGGTAGTTCGTACGCCTATGTACGTAGGTCTGCCTCTTCAAACTCACCAATTCACGCTAGCTTCAAACATACGTTTCCTTACGCTACTTATTAATTCGATGCAATTATAAATGACGTGGGATTGTACTACATTACTTTGCCTACCCCTTCGGGGTTTGCATGCGTGATGTTACGTTAAATTGTAATTGGCTAAATCAACAATGTATTTGGCTATTAAACAAATAATTAACCTAAATAACTAGGAAAGTACCGGCCATTTTTGTTGTTCGTTTGTTCTTGTCTTATTTCAACAATAATAACAAATACTCATTTATTTCTCTGTTTTACATTCTGTGTAATGTTTTAATGAATCGTGTAGAATGAAATAAATTTTCGGAACAATTATTTCCGGAGGGTTCTTGAAGACTCGGATAGCGTGTGTATGCTTTGTTAGATCCAAAAGTGAAAAATGTTACATTTGTATTTGTTTTTTATTCCTACATGTAAAAAGTATGTGGTCACGAGGTATTTATTTTCAAATTGTTACTATTTGCAGAAACAGATACATGTATATACATATGCATGACTTTTACGCCGTACGTTGGTTGAGTGGTTGTAAATATTGCGAGTTCTACAGGTCAAGAGTTCAAGGTATCAAAGGGTCCTAGGTTCGAATTAGTAGTAGTAGTTAGTACAATGGATTATTGTAACTTGGTACACTCGGTACAACTGGATTATTTTTATTTAAAAATTTTAACAGTAGCTCGCAGTCTGTATTCGCGCCCGGTACATGACAATAGGCTTACTCCATACAGGGACATAAATATAACTGATGAAACGCGAGAGTTTATTCCACTCCTGTACGTACCTCTTCGAGGATTTTTGGCGCCATGTTTATTGAAAGCACGAAATGCACATCGAATTAGCGGTTTGTTGGGCGATACATAATCAACTAATCAGACATATTATGTTGTATGAATCTGAACAGAAACAAGCCGGATCCCCGATTGGTACGAACTTGTTTCCCGTTGAATTTATGTTCCAAGTTGGAGTTTAGTGTCGGCGATGCAGGCCAATGCATCGCTTCGTTGTGATTTAGCATTGTTGTTCGTGAACCGTATGTACTTACCAATTTTATGTTTGGAACTTTTAACTGTAATACACTGTATGATACATCAATGTAGCTTCCAGAATTGGTAAGTCAAACAGCAACAGACAGTACTTGTATGAATAAGCACTTGTAAGTATAGAATTACTTATAAACATAGTAAATGCGGCGTGTACATTTTTCATATAATGAACAAGTTATAACAAAATATTTCAGTAATAAAAACGTTTCGCGGTTAATTCGTTTCATCACCTAGTTGTTCCAGCGGCTGCAAGTGCGACTGCGAAGCGGGAGACCCTTGGTGCGATCCCCGAATCGGCAATGACTGAGTTAGTATAAATTGGTATACCTCGTCGTAGCTCGGAGTGCGGATTTGTGACCGGGGTAGGTATAGCGACGGGCTCACCCCCTATTTCATGGGACATATATTATTATAATGTAGTATTTATAACCGAAAATATTCAATGGTTAATTTTCAAAGTCACTCCTACGAAAACCATAAGATTAAAACGTCCAAGCTTATTTGTAAATTTACGAACTTTGAAGTAAATACACCGTAATAAATAACATCGTCTATTGTGCTGCTGTGTTGTCTAGTCAGAAAATTTGATTTAAAAAAAACACTTTCTTACATAAAAACATTTCTCAGCGTTATACAAGGAATATTGTTTTGACATAATTGGGGACCCATGAAAAAAAATATTTTCAGTACCACAACACGAAGTGGTTTATAGTGGTGGTGTAATGAATTATAGAACATTACAAGTGCAATAAACACGTCTGAATGTAATAGTCCGAGCTCCAATTCATATTGGCGCTGTAAAAGTTTGCGTTCTTTCAATTTTACAACAAGTTAAACAATTACAGAATATTTATATCTTTATATTAGCTTACATCTGTTTTCAAAGGCGTTAATCGTCGAGTGTTCTGTCTTGGCGTCAGCTCGTGCGGCGGCAGCTCACGTGATTTATATCGCGTGTAAAAACTTCGTGCGTTCGGAAGCTGTTTATATCGCATTGGGCTCTCGTTGTGCCAAAAATTTAATGTGGAGGCTGAGTAATGTGTAATGTCGTCGTTGTTACGAGTATAAAACGTTCTCGCTAACAATTTATTATGAGAATGGGACATGTTCGAAACTTACGCACTTACCTGGCTCCGTAAGATCGCAACTTTTGCTACATAACTGTGTCGACATATTTATAACTAAAATCTGATGAATTCGTGGAGGGTTGTCGATTCGAATGTACAACTCGATATTTATATATTGTTTTGACTTGGCATTCTTACAAATATGACATTAGAAATGTGCCTGTAGGTTTATCCCAATTTCATATGCCTACAAAGCATTTTCATAAAAATAGTTCATAAATAATTTGCATATTCACGTAGACTACTTTAATTCAATGTGTTAGGCTATTTAGCTTGTTATATTGATATTTGTAAAACGTTGTTAAATCAACCTCCATAAAAAATAAACTATTTATCAAGGTTGATGCCGTAACAAGTTTACGTGTAATTCCTAGTTATTATTTATTATTGTATATATTTTCGTAACAGTAATATTTATGTAAGTTGATATTTATTTAAAAAGAAAAAAAAACATTCGACATGCGTAGAAGGTCTAGGTAATATTTAAAAATGTACAGTTTTTCTTGAATATTAATGTATCTATCAGCACACATATGGAGCCAGCAAAGAAAAAACAACAACCTTTCTTTAGCGTCACGTAATCGAACTTCTAACGTAGGTTTCTAAACACAAAATATTGTACAAAAGGTATTGTGAAGAAAATAATCGAACCATTGTGTATACAAATTAAAAGATTCAAACAAAACTGTGTAGGTACAGCTCACAAAGTTTCGTAAACTACGATATATGCGCAGAACGAGAGAACTAAGGAACTACATTCGTTTTATTTTTAATTTGGCGAACTAACAGCGATACTCTACGCTCGATGCAAAAGATGAACTGAACTTGGCTCACCAACTCCGCGAAGAAAGTTCCCGAGCAAATTATGCGTTAACGTTCAACAACAAGGTTCCTTGAATTATAGACTTGGCCTGAAAAATTAACCCTATTATTTTTCTTATACCGAGAAACATGTACACGATTTTGTATATGAAAATGTTTTTGGAATAAAACTACATACATACGTATAATTGTCTCACATAAATATACATATTTTATGTAAATGTACTTGTATGATATTGCGTAATGGCTTATTATTATTGTATACGAAATTATTCTCTACATTTTCAGACAACTAAAGACCATTCCGCCAATAATTCAGTCTTTAAAACATAAGTGAGATAAAGACAATGGCTTAGTATTGATTCTAATTTGATTATATGTATTATAAACGTAACTTCACGCCTTTAATCCCCGAAGAGGTAGGCAGAGGAATACAGAACACTCTCACGTTTCACCGATTACGTTTACGTCCCACTATGGAATAGGTGGTGAACCTATTGCCATGCATCGGCCACGTATTCAGACTCCGAACCACTACTAGAAAAAAAAATGTATTATGTACTATGAAATTATTAGACCCATGTTTCATGAAAATCGATTCTAAAAAGTATATTTGATAGTTCATTTGTTAAAAGTATATTTTTCATAAATTAATATCTTGTTAATTTAAAATCACACTAGTGTAAATGTATACACTCGTAGAACACCATACCTGATTATTGTGGTACGATTTATGTATTTTATGATATTTTCATCATGTTACGTAAAATCCGCTGACCCATTAGCAAGTTTGTATAAAATTTTACAACAAATTAAAAGTCAAGCAATTAAATACTAATAATAAGATTAAACACTGTCTGAGCATCCTAAACAAACAAAGGCATGTCTTGTTGAGATTTCTGCTTAAAAGTTGCCCACAAACCTGTTTTACGCTAATTAAATTTTCCATTCGTTTGTGATTTTTATGTTGAAAAGGGAGTGAGCTGGGTTTTATGTGGTTTATCTCTTTCGGGGTTGTTAATACGAATGGCGGGGTCTTCGTCTAATGTATACAAATTTCGGCTCCATAATAGTGTGGAGACTGGTAAAATATACTAAAAGGTACTTTTTTTGCTTACATTATTAAAAACAAAAGCCTCCATTTAAAGCAAAGAATGTTTCCATAGACGCGATACGGCCGGTCTATTATCTGAGTGTTTTCGGAGACTACACTTGAAACTTTTATAAATATAAACAATAGGAATGCAGAGAGCAGAAATAATTAGCGAAACAATAATATTTTTGGAAAAAACTGGGAATTTCTTTCTGTAGGTTAGAGATCAAATTCAAATTTAAAAGAGGTTATATAAAAACATCGTTGTATTATAAAATGTCACAATACTTTACCGAAATCTTGAACCTACATGGTTATTAAGAAAAAAACAAACCCTTCATCAGGGGTGGCCTTTGTCTAGCAGCCCACTAAGACAGTCTGAATATGAAGATGGTAACTTTTACCAAACAATATGTTCGACTTTCTGTCTTTGACATAACTACAGTGGTTTTATTAAATTGAACTTTTTATATTTCTCATCTTTCTTTTTTCTAAATATTTAACGTACATTCAGATCATGTGTTAATTCTTAAAGTAGCTGTTACTAACTTGAAATCTTCTCACGTTCGAAGCGGACGAACAGATGACAAATTGAGAACAATATGTTACATAAGCAATGGCGGGTCTTCCTTTGAGTCAGCGCGGGAGGTTGTACTCGGCGACTTTTTGCAGTGCTTCAGTAGCGATTCAGTCCCGCGACTAATGCGATACAGTAGCGACGCAGTCGCGAGCCATATACCTGCGTCCACATACAATGCTTTTGCATCGCGGCTATCGTAATACAATATCGCCACGATTTTGCTGCAATGTCGATGATGTAAGTACTTTTTTAGGCCGCGAGTGTTTCGGCCCCTCCCACCTGTTTTAGCTGGGCTCTACCGATATAGTCGCGCGTTAGCAGCGATTCTGAGTCGTTTCTTTCGCATGTCTTAAATACAAGTAAAGGTTAAAAGTAGCGATGTAGTCGCGCATTCACCAAACGCGCTACTGCATCACTGCAAACGGACGCAGACCTTCTTAACAGGATTATTTCATAAGTTTAAAATTAATTATCAATAATTATATTAATTACTTGTATCAAATTAATATTAATATGATACTGGTAATTAATATATAAGTAATATAATTACTATAATAATAATGTAGATATTATCAGTACTCAGGACAGTCTAAATCTGTCTATAGACGGATAACTAATCGGTATTTTTTTAATTATTACAATTCTAAGCCGTGTCGAGTTTAAAAAAATAACGCCATCAGTATACAGACAATAACTAAAGTCATGTAAATAAACCCGCTTGCTATTGATCACGCTTTGCTTTGAATGGATTGTGTACATTTGTTGGAAAGGGTGTACCCGGGTAAGTACCTACACTGAATGAAACGTTTTGATAAGATCAGTAAAAAAATGTTTAATTAATTTAACTAATGGCACCCTTTGTGTGCATTGGTATATTTCTTTTTTACTTATTGTTTTGAAGTTTTTCTTGTTCGTAGTATTTTTTCCCGGTCAGATTGCCGGTACAAACATAGCGTTCTCCGGCATATGAATGTTGAGTCAAAAAATGATTCCCTCGTTCGTCGATTGGTTGCAAGTGCAATTACAGATCGAGAGGTCCTGAGTTTGATCCTTGGACCGATCCAATACTACTATTAGGATACTTTTAGTTGATTCTAACTTGAAATTCCTAGTAGTGGCTCAGGGTGAATTTGTTCCGGGTGTATGGTGTACTGGGTGTATGGTGTACTCCTGGTTCCTGCTCACCACCCGTTCCATCGTGGGACGTGAAACATGGGAGTGTTGTACAATGACAGACGTTATGTTACTTTCTTCCACTGAATAATACACTTGGCGAGGTAAAGCTGAAATATTCTAAGCCATTAAGCTATGTAACTGACTGGCTGAAGACTTGGGTTCAGTTGGCGTCTAATCTACATCTCTGACCGCAAAATTCATAACAGCCAAGTTTATCTTTAATTAAAACTTTTATTTGATCCGCCTTCGTTTATTCGCGGCCATATAAAAAACTGAAATACATCCTTAGTCAGTTAGTGAATTAGCATAATGTTTGCACGAAATGATTGCAACTTGGCAGTTCCAGTCGTTTGGGGAGTCCAGAACAAAGAGAAAATGCGCGTTCAAAAGAAAGTGTAGATTTAGTTTAAATTTATGTGCGCCGGCTTTATTTACAGTTTTCTCTTGAAATTTTATATAAACGAATTGTTTAAGAGTTGAGAAAGTAAGTGAATCTTACTTGCTTCTTCTCGCGCGTATTATATACCTTTAGGTTAACTTTAAGTTTTTTCGTTGTGGCTTAAAGTAATCCGGAATAATTTATAACGTTATTTAATACAACAGCAGTAGAATAAAGAGTTCTTCTGGATTTCGACCTCATCGCCCTGGTACACTCACTCATTCACTTACGACCTCGTTCTCTCACCCATTAGGTACTTATTTCATTTACTGTAACGTAATTGAAATTGGAAAGGAGATAGGATTGATTAAGTTTGGCATTATTATTATTGCTATTAATTCAACGGCTACGCTAATCAAGAACTGAGTACCGAATAGCCCGTGACATAATCGTAATACGCTCACTTCCTGTTCCGTGGTAGGACGTATGACATAACTGGTGAACTGTGCGAGTAAATAACACTTCTCTGCCTACCCCTTTAGAGAAATATAGTATTATAAACCTTTTTTTAAATAACATTTAACTCTTAAAACAGTAATACTCTTGCAATTAATAACCGTCAGTTAACATTTAAAAGATCTCAATGACCGTTATGTACATACCTACTTAATATGTGTATGTAGAGAAGGCTTCGGTAACTGTAATCAAATTTTGACGTCCATATATAAAAAATGCATATTGATTTCGTTACTAAAATGTCGTCACAGATAGAGTTTTATATTTTAATATATTGCGCTATAACATTGTACTATAGCAAACTACCACAGGCCGTAACTCGCTATAAGATTATATGTATATATTTACGGTCACTATCTGCGTAATAATGTCTTGTTACACCGAAGTACATACATACATATGTATATCGTGCTATATCTGTTCATACATTTCAACGATTAAGAATGTAACATTCATATATCAATGCGTGTGGTCACTCGATAAAGCGTCACTATAGAAAATATTTTGTAATATATCATCATGTGTCTTGCCATAGACTATATTAGAACTCCGCCGTCATAAATTCTTTTCTACTTTTTATTTAATACATTAAAACACGTCGGGGCATGTTTTAATTCTCTCGCGTCATTTGAATTTTGTCAAAGTAACAGCGCAGCGTTAAAAGATAGAAAAAAATCACCTTAGGTTTGATTAAATCTCTTTTTCGAAAGATATAGAGGTATGCAGACTCTTAAGGCAATGTCGTATAGATGGCGAGCAAAGAGTAGTTAACAGAGGAGACAGATAGTAGTAGCAGAAGAGGAGAGATCTGCTGTGAATAGATATCTTAGGAGGATTCATATAGGAATATTGTACTCAATTTAAGTAATTATAATTAAACTTAAGCAGCCTAAATGTTATCTGTGTAGGCAAAGAAAGTAATATGCGTGACAACAAGGGGTGCAAACGACGTTATAGTAATCTGTGACAGCAGTGTTACAATGGTACCCAGGAATTTGATGGGAGTGCTTTATATAAATATGAATATAAATTTATTGGATACTCGTGAAAGCAATGTAGAATACTCCTATGGTCCTGTTCCACAACCTTAGTAACTTAAAATAAAAAGATTTACGGTGGATATTCGACCACATTTCAGTTACTTGTTCCAACGTGTGCGTCGTGAAAAAAATACCTGAGATATTCTAATGAAAGTCTCACGTGAGAAAATAAGTGAGACATTTTTCTATCTATCACATTAATACTTTCAACAATGATCCACCGTCGTTTGTAATGTGAACATTCACAACCTTGTCACGACACGTTGTCAACACAACGTAATTTTCTTGAATTTTCAGAATACCTCAAGTTTCACTATGCCGGTTTAACAGTCATGAATGCTATGTGAACAGGTGCGAAAGCCGTGGGTATAAATAATGAAAATATGTATGTGTGAGTTAAGCCTTATAGCCTTTTAGTTTATTTATTCGATTCATGAACAAAACTATATGTAAATAAATTATATCATCGATTATTAATTACTACTTATCGTTACCGGATTTTTGTTTAAACACAATTATTTGATAAAATTTACCACGTACCGTGACTTCGTGGTTTCATCAATGTCCGTGTCGAATTTCAAAAAAAACTATAAAGTGGTTTGCAGTGAGATACGAGTACATATGTATATACATATGTATGTATATTCTTGCGCGTATTATAATGGTATGAATACGGTTATTCGTTAACATTGTGTATTAATTCTTAATTTCATTATTATTTACCCTTTAATAATAGTTATTTATTCATGTAATCTATTTGTTTAAACATTAATATATTTATTAATAAATAAACACCAATGTCCTAAGATTATATTTAATCTTGAATATTCATCTTTAATCTTACATATAATCTTATAACATTATCTACCTGCGAAACCCGTAAGTTATTATTTATTTATTCTAAGATAAATATCGTGTAATTTTAAATTTCTTATTTCCTTAAAATAAGTTATCTATAGTACCTGGAAGAAATCAGTCTATTAACGATGAGACCGCCTACTTATCTTACCCTACTTTTTTGTACCTGTTTTAACATTTATTTTAATTTTATGTTATGTTCAATAAAATGTTTTTGTATTTCATTTTATTATGTACCATCTTATCGCTCTTTCGGAATTCGCGCTCAGTGAGGTGCGTCATTTAACTTAGTCGCAAAATTTAAATTGGAAGGTTTCTTTGGTATGTTATTTCAGCGTCAAAGTTATCATTTTGAAGTACTGAATACCGTGAGTAAAAAATAAAAGAATCTTGGAATTCATTTGGATTACACCAAAATTATAAGACTAAAGCACTTTCAAGCGGTACATTCTAAATGTTATCAAAAGATATGTATGAATGTATGCATGTCTTATATGGAAGGTCGCTAGCCTCTAACTAATATTAATAATATGAACTGCTTAGTTATTATCGTTTTGTCCGTTTGTCTCTTAAATTTTCATATGTCAAGAACTAAACCAATTATGATGTAGTCTGCTATTGTAAAGACCCAGATTTCAGAGCTTTTTAAAACGCAAATGACTACAAAACTGAGTTTGTTCCATATAGAAAATGGTTTTGAAGTCTCGAAAATATCAATTGAATCCGTCGAAATGGGACTGAGTAACATAAAAAGTGGGCTTGATATTAATTTGGATTAAGTCCTAAGCCCCGCGCCGTGCAACTGCGCCGGAGTAAAAACATTTCGTTTTGATTTAATGTAGTCCGAGATTTTAATCATGAAGTACAAATTAGAATGAAACTTATACAGAAACACAGCTTATGTTTCTGTATAACGATAACGATATATAAAGGTAAATTTTAAATAGTCTTAATGAAAGTAAAAAAAATTCCAAAATGAAAACGATAATAAATTCAAGTATAATAATGCACATTTTTAACGTTGTACGTACAGCTCTGCAAATAAAAACATTGTTATTGAGAATCACGAGCGGCTTTATTTAGTTTTCACCAGAACCGTAGCAGCGCTAAGAGCCGCTAACTTTCTTTGTGCGGTTTCCTTAACAGCTTGCGGTGACAGAATTGCCGTATATACAAAAGTGTCCATGAAAGTTTCTTTACGTTATACGTGGACTTATTGAGGTATATTTTTCCTTAGCTACTTGAACTTAAGTCGCATTTTTGAACACTTTGCATTTTACAGAACCACCACACTTTTAACTTCGAAAACAACGCAGGAACAGTTGCTTAGCAACCAATAAAGATGGCTACGGTCTAAGCTAAGATTTTGAAATCGTAAACTTTGCTTTCATTATTTTAGTTTTGTGTGTTCAGTCCTCTATTGCGATAGCACCACAAATAATTGCTCAGCAACAAGTTATTAGCGCACTTACATTTGTATGACTTTAGAGTGGTCGAGATAAGCAGTAGGTAATTACATCTTGTAGTTTAATGTTTACTATAATATGCTAAGGTTTACTTCCGGAAACTGAGAACCAAATGTTTTTATTGAAAGCAAATATGTATTATATTTTGTAATAATGTTCCTAAGTATATCTGGAGGAAGATTAAAAAAATCTATTTATCTTTAGTCCTGATCACAACACAAACACAATTGCTAAAACAAGCAAATGCCTAAAATGTATATTTAATTATTCTTTGTTCGTGAATGAGACAATTTGTATGATTTAATTTCTTTTGGCATAATTTTAGACGAATCGATTCAAATACTTTGCGGCATCCTATTAGAGAACACTGGCATAATTGTTAGATACACATGTCGCTTGTAAAACCGAGATTATTTTAAAAACGTTTATTTTAATAGAGATTTTACTTTGAGCCGAGCTGGTATGTATGTAGGTACATTCTTTCTTCTCTTTAACGTTCTGGCCAGTCCAAATTTTATTTCGCATCCACATTTAATATTCCTGACGTGTCTCCTCAATGAAATTTCGTGCCTAATGGTCCAAGAATTTAAACGGGCTCTGGAATATTCATTGTCAATTTATTTTGTTGAAACGCTTCGAGAATGTTCAGTGCCAATGTGATGATGTATCTTGTATGCCCGAGTTGTTTAAAAGATGAGCA
>DWDT01003285.1:0-12508 GCA_018245595.1 Microceris scylla | reverse complement strand
TAGAATTGACTCTAGAAACGCTCCAAAGTATAATAGAGTCTGACATGTTACAACATATTCCTAGGTAACATCAGGTGGTCTACACGCGCGTAGACCCATAAATCTAATAGTTAGATTAAATAACTCTCCTTAAAAGCCGCATAATACTAGATAAATTATGGGCTGTTATCCAAAATAACTGTAATTACACGTTACTGCTCCTCGTGTTTATGTGCAAAGATGTAGTATGTTGGTGTTAAGTTAGAACAAACAGTGTAGTGTAGCGACTCCACGCGGCGTTGCCGAAAGCCCTTAGATTTGGGGACGGGGCAGTTATTTATCGATAAAATATTTTTTTTTTTTATATAAACTTTAAAAATTTCATTGTGGTGATGTATTTAAATATAGTATGTATTAGTAACTCTGTATTCCCAATTTTTTTTTGTAAAAATTGATAAATGAAATATATGAAATATATATGAAAAGTTACATGTACTAATAATTTTTTTTTATTTTCATTTATTTTCGTTCTTGTTTCCTCGAAGGCGTAGGCAGAGGAGAGTAGTTTACTCTCACGATTCACGTGTTATGTTATATATCCTATTATTGAAAAAGCGGTTAAAGCCTGTTGCTATACATCGGGCATAAATCTAGACACCGAGTTGCTCTTAGGAATTTTAAGTTAGAAAGACTCAATTGTACCTAATCCAGGGATTGAACTTAGGAATTGTTGCTCAGCAGTCATCCTTGCAACCACTTGGCAGTCAAACGCAGACAAATATTAAAAAGATAACTATGCCTAGTGTATGAAATGTTCGAAAACGTAGAAAGTATCAGTCACTAAAATAACCTATTCTATGTATTTAAAGAGACATTATTTAATATTTTTATTCTACTTATCTACGTCTAGCACGTCGTTTATCAGTCTGGCTTTGAATAGCAAGTAATTAGCAAACGTGAATAAGCAGCGTCGGGGATAACAAAGCGTTTTGTTGACCTGAAAAGCTTACGTTGGGAATATTCACAAAGCTTCGCGTTATCAAAGCTCAAATTGGCCTATTAGCGAGCTTTTATTAATCTACCCAAGGTGATGTATAAAAGAATTGGCTTTTGTAAGTGAAATTATATGCGTGGTGTATTTTAAAGATAGTTTATCGTACGTTAAAACATCATCATTGTTTAGACAAAGCTTTACAAGTGACGGGCAAATGTTTTGTTTGGTGGAGCTTTCAGAAAATTAGAATTTAGGACACTATAATCTCATCTAAGTTCTGCTGTTTATTTAATACAAAGTAAATTGAGTTTGTACTAAGCTCTAAAAGAAAGAAAAAAGAAAAATCAATCATTTACTTTGTCTTTGAGATTACAGCGTGAATTGTTAAATACTGCAGTTTCAAATAAGCTTCGACTAAAAAAAGTAATACAATTGAATATAATAAAAACAAACAGAACAAAATGTTAATAAAACCAAAATAAAATTGTAATGAAACAAAACGAAATAGTAATTGGTAAAACAAAAGTGCAAAAGCATAACACATATTTATCGATAAAAATGTATCTATAAGTGTTCCTCCGCACTGTAATAAAATGGCAAGTGTAGGCCGATAGGCGCGGGGGTGTTTTAAGTCGTCTTGCCCCCATCCAAACACAAGCCAAAAATCTTTATAAATGCAAACGAGACCGCCATATCGGCTCGCGTGGCGTGCGAAAGAGATGGCGATAGGTGCATTCGTAACGCGGCCGCAGCTAGATACAGCACGTTCTTACCGCTTCAGACGGTGTGGTTAAGGGTACCCTAACTTCCCAACGAATTCGAGTGGAGTTGGAAATACAAATAACTAAGTATCTCATTTGAATGTGTATCTTGCGAGTCTTTTAAAAGGAAATAGGTGTTACTACGAAGATATTTCTTCGCTTGAAATCTGTCCGGAGCGTTTGAAACAGCGTTAAAGGCTTACTGTGAATAGATTTAATACAATTTAACATTCCAAAGGTTTCGTTTATGTAACGCTATGTAAATTCCAACACTTAAAATAATAAAGTTACCCAATTGAATCATTTCTTCTTGAGTTTAGTTATGAATTCACAAAAATAACCTTGGCCGAGCGACGGAAATAAGGACGAGTCGAAAGGGATTTGCCTTTTTAATATCAGAATAAAAATGTTTTTAAAAGTGAATTGTTTCCGTCACTTATTTTCTTTTTATAAATGTATCACGTTTTCTTTTCTCTGTATTATTTTTATCTTTCTAAGAGCTTAAATTTTTATAATTTATATGCATTTGTTTGTTTCTTTAATTAAGTATAATATTTAGAAATAAATGTCTGTGCAAAATATACATATACCTACGAGTCTGTCAGTAAAGAAAATTTAACAACAACTAATGTTATTTCATTATAACCTGTAATAAGCATTGAATTGGAAGTTTTTAGACCGGTGTTCATATTTGGGAAACCTGTATAATAACTAGTCTTCACAGAATAGCGCAACTACACCAAATTACATATGTACATATTTTAAATGTGTGTTGAGTGTGTGCATATGTGTGTCTATTAATATAAAATGTATCTCACCTGCCACCAACTAACAAATAATTTCCATCCCTTAACAATAATCTGAAGTAGTCGGTGTGGGTTTCGTTTCCCAGGAACTTGTGCGTGTCATCCACTCCTGGAACAAATAATTGATGTATTAGCTTCATTTCAACATTCCTTGAAGAATTTAGATATCAATGGCAATTTAAGAAGTTATCCATTGTTATAATTGTTATTTATCTTAGGACGCTGCGTTTTCCATGTGTCGATATCCTGGCCCAACCCTAGCCTATCATATTTTAAAAGAAAATGTTAAGACTTTAGTTTATCAGTGTTCGAAAACTAATTTGGAAGTCGAAAATATTAACTAATTTTTCATTTACACCCGGCATGACGCTGTACTAGAAATTTATTCCATTCTTTTGCACGGTATACTTGTGACTTTAAATGGAAATTTAGTTACAAGAAATTAAACGAAAAAAATTTAACGCTATCTTAAAAATTTAATTTAATCTTTAACATGCTCATTACTTGTCGATTCAACTTATTTATTCTATTATATTCCAACCCATGTACAACCCATACCTATCATTATGAAACTGGCGTGAAAGTTTAGATTTTATCTCATTACTACGCAGTAACGATGTTCGGAGGCTGAAAAAATTTGCATTCTCATTAGACTGTCGGTAACAATATGCTAACGGCGCCAGAGCCCACTTTGTGACCGTTAACCATTGCGACCGTTAAAAAATGTTACACATGCGTAGTTAATTTCTATCATGTACATACACCATATTGTTACTCAATAGTAACTGTATACAGCGATCACCAGTCGAAATTGGCGTTATGACATTCTCTTTCTACTTATTAAGGATATCCAATCCAAACAATGTTGGAACGCTTCGTAAGCTCATAGAAATATAATGATATATTTGAAGTTTACTTTAAAATTTAAGTAAAGTGAACAGTTAGAGAAGATTACAAGGAGCAACATACATACATAACAGTTTTAATGTTTAACAGTTTTAACTGCCTCTGAGTATCACGTCGGTCTAATTTACTACTGCGTGAATTGTTTTTGATAATTTTATATTTTTGATTTTACTATTTTAGACTTAGTTATTCTTGATCAGTGTTGGATAATCACTACGCTAGTTAAGTTTTGCTTTTAGGCAGAAATAATTTTCTGCTAGCAAGCATCCCTTATATCCCTATATAAAGGAATAACGCAGAATAACAGAACGATTGCTACATCAAAAACGGAACCTATTCATTTTGTATAGACCTACAGGGTCACTTACAAATAGTCAATCGTACATTTTTGGGTCGGAACGCGACCTAAGAGGATCCCGGCGAGAAACTTAAACGGTTCGTCCTTTTTATAGTTTTTTTGTTTGTATTTTTTTTGTAATGTAACGTCACACCTATATTTCCCGAAGAGGTGGGCAAGGGCGTGTAGAATACTTACTCGCTTCTCGAAGGGGGAGGGGGGGATCGTATTGCCATAGTGTGAAAATAATGTTGATTTATTTGATCATTATGTCGAGAAACAAGTCTAAAAACTTTATCGGGCCTTGGATTTGAGTAATCTGTCTGTTGAGGATAAGTTTTAATCACTACCTAGTAATATGTAATCTTGGATATCTATATAATTAAGTCCATAGAATCAAATTACGTTCGTAGTAAGAAACCGGAAAAACTCACATACACAAACACATACATATAAATGCTACAGATAACAGTACATTTATGAACTGCCAATTATTGAATTGAACCTTACCGCTCTTACCTCAAATCGCTGACCATGTAATTGAAAATGTTAGTAAAAATACCCTACAGGCTGTTTTAAAGGGGCCTTATACTGTGTTCACATAAAGACAAACAATTTGCGCGGTTTATTTGTGGCCCGCAAACGATTTTCGAACGGCTTAATGTCTTTTATATGACAGAAACAGCAAGCAGTTGTAAGTAGCGCTTTATAGACTACAGACATTCGTGTATGTATAATAATTAATTTTAAATGAACCACTACTGCCGACTGTACAAATCGTAATGCAGTAGGCATTGTACGAGGCTTAGAGCTGAAATTTAGTTTAAAAGTGCTGGTCTTGTCATATTCTACTCGTCTACGGACGATGTCTCGGTATTTTGAATCACAATAATAAATTGAAATTAATTGATCTGACTGAAATTGGTGTAGAGATCGTTGGATCAACATAGCGTCTTCTGACATTTTATGCTGACGCCAATCTTTAGTGTTTAGGTGATCTAGAACATTCTACGTCCACTGCACATAGCTCAAAAATATTTAGAACGCATTTGTTACTTCTTCCTAACACAGACATTAGTTACCATGGCAACCAAAAACAACAGTTACCAATGAATAAATCGCGAGAAGCTGCTGTATATCTTGTAGAACTGCCTTTTACTTTCTGTTCAATGAAACGCAAAATAACGGGAGGCTATTTTACAGCAGCTATCTATCTGTTCGGAGATAAAAGTGAGTTCAGTTATGCGTGAAACAATATACGTAAAAAGCTACGCCGCTCACTGTTTGTAAGGCTGAGGCATAAAAACTTGAGTGAGAATAAGATGACAAGTAAAATGCCTCGATCGCACGTACGATAAAGTCAGAGATTACTCAAAGGGCCCTTTATGTCGATTGATACGTTCACGACTTTATTCGTGTCGATATCGGCAGTCAAAAGCTTTCTATCTAACGATATATACCTATGAGGATTAAAGTGCGCGCTGTGTCGATGTGTACAACATTCCAGGAAATGAAATTGCATAATGCGAAAATATATGTAAGTACATACATATATGTAAGTAATAATTGACTTTTTGCATTTCGGAAAATAAAAATTCACCGGTACGGTTTCCGAAATGTCCCACGTCATTACGTGTGTCGCTGCTGTTTGACAGCAGAAACAGGTGAAGCGCTGCTGCTCTAATGCGACTTCTAAACGGAGGAATTTAAAATCTTTAATTTTAAGACAAAGGCGATACCGCACTGTCCGACAATTTCCAACAATTTTGATATAGGTTCTATCTAAAGGTAGCTACACAAACATGTACTCCTTTTACTTCAGAGTTTAAAATTCGATCTTCCCAGTAATGAACCTTGTTCGATGGAAATAAAGCATATGAAGATTCCACGAGAGCGATGGCTACGGCGTTCTTTTGTGACTTGTTTAGCCCGTGCAGGTACCTTTAAGCCTCATTAGTCTTTAAGAAGCTTTGGAAAAGCGTGAACCGTTTGCACGTCGCGTCTCGTATGTCTAACAAAAGCTGAACGTACAATAGCATTCTTCATCCTAGCACGAACACTTCTTCAACAATATGAATGATTTCATTTTCTATTACAAGTTTACCAAAAACATGTAGTATAATTATATTTCGCATATTAAATTATGGATATTTAGTATGTCCTTATTCGACGTGTACATTTTATATAGAGTACTGTACATTGCAGAGCGTATCTCTTGGGAATAAATAGCATTTAATTTTAAAAGTCAACATTGTCTAAATTGCCCTGCATGAATACCTCCAAACGGCATTGAGGGGGATAACAAAGAAATATAAATAAAATATTAAGCAATAAAGCGGGCGGCCGTGGATCGACCTCTGAGGGGACATTAAAAAGCTAATTACTATGAAATCATCAAACGGGATACGCTCCGCAGATGGTTCTGGCCACCGGCGTTAAATACACCCATATATACATACATATGTATGTACATACGAGTATATATGTGAAAGATCTGATAGGTCTCATTCGCACAAACATTGTTAGTATTAAAAATTTAAAGAAATTTGATGAAATAGAAAAGGCACGTCAGTTCTGTTAAGACAGCGAGTAAGTGCCTATTCAGTGCCCTTCGGTATTCAGTGGTGGATCTGGCATGACGATAAAATAATAATGTTACATATAATTCGTGTTCTTTGAATATATTATAGTTTAACTTTGTGTAAAAAGCATTTACTATTATTGCCACTTAGAGTTATTAGTCAACCCAGTATGGAACCCATATTAATTGACTATCTTATCCGTAATTGTTTTAATTAACAGATTGTTAACTCTCGTTAATTTTTAATGTGTATCCCGATTATTTGTACACAATAAAATACTAGGAAGTCCTTGAGATCCAAATATTTAAGTTGAAAACATGGCGAAGCTCTTTACCAAATCTTAGAGAAAACAAATTAATTAGATATCACACCGATGTGTATGTACCTTTCTGCTATCAAGTACCAAATATTAATAAGCAACCGATTTAGTCTTACAGACTAAATTTAACTATCACAAATTTAAAACCCCGGATATTTAGTTTCTCCACTAGGAATTTATTCATTTAGTCATAACAAACCTCTAAAATGTACTCCAGTCGAATCGCGGACACCCTCGGGAGCTCGAGCCAAGCATCACACACGCAATGTGAACTCAACTTTATAAATTCATAATACCCGGAAATGTTAATTAAAATTTTAAATTCTGCGAAAATGCTTAATACACTCATGTAGAATTTGCAGATTTTTTGAACTCGCTATGTTATAAATGAACTCGTCTGCTTAGCTTGACGAATATTGAAATATGCATATATGTGCGATATAGGTATATATAGGTATTTTAAAAAAGCAATTGTATCGCATTGCAAATAATGGGATATGAACATTATATTAATAATTCATGTTGTATAAATCTGCTTATCTCGTAAAGAACTTGGTGTGAATATATGCATGTATATTGTATGAAAATATTATGAAATAGTTTGTTAAAATTTTAGTTTGGAAATATTAATACAGTATTAATAATTATGATATTAACATAATTATGTACATATATTGCAAAATGTGATGTAAAAGTTATTAAAGTAATCTAGTCTTGTATTAATATAATTTGTTGGCATGGAATATTTTCCTACAGTTCTATATTTTGGCAGAGTAATATAAGTTCAATGAACTTTGAGATAAATTCTTTCAAAAGCGATTAGCGGTGGTGTCACTGGCTATCTTCACTGGATCTTCCCTCAAACTGGGTGACTTAAGAAGAGCCGTCCAGTATGAGATGGCGGAGGCTCCGTCATTTACCATAATTAATTAATAAGCTCACAAACTTTTCAACTGTCCTCAAATATCAATTATGCACTGATCCTCGCACCTTATCGAGATGAAGTCGAGAAGCTAGCTCAATGGAAGATTATATGAATTAAGTACCCTACAAGTAAACTGATAAAAGATACTTTTATTATATGTCACTGCAAATATTGTTCAAAATATTCAGGGTAGTACTATGGATCTCTTCTATAAATAATAAAGATATACTTTCTACCCTCCAAGTATATCAAATAAAACAAAAATAATGTTTAGTTTTTATATGAAAACAAAGGGATATGATTTCTGATTTTAGAATTAAATAGAAAATAACGGGGGATTAGGCCGTGGACCCTTAACAAGTAACGAACGGCAAAGAGATTATTTTTATCAGCCCACAAAGGGGATAAATTCAGAGCACCGAACCTCATAGTTGAAACGGTATAATCTGTCGGCAAAACGAACTTATCAGAACGCGATCCACTGTCACCGAGTAACGATGAAATATATTTGATTTTTAACAATTGAAGTTGGATTTTTTTGTTTATTTTGCTAAATATTTGCCGTCCTTTGAATGAAAATGTATGTACCTATGTCGTCACATGTCGTCGTTAGCGCCCCTAACTGAGGTGACATTCAACTTTTTAATTCGTATAACATTCTCCTGTATCAAATGTCTAGCACATTGTTCACTCTGTTGGTGCAACTTAATAAATAAATAAATAAAATTAACTCGATAACATGGATGACATAAAAATGAATATTCTTAAAGGATATTTAAATAGGACATACTCGTAAATAAATTAATGTTTAATGGTTACGGTTTAATGAACGGACGGTCGTATCGGACGATGACATCCGATAAGCAATATCGGATAGGCTCCATAATTCTATTTAGCTGGAATTGTTTGTGTCTTCTTGATGAGTACGTGCTAGGTAAATGGCATTTATTGTTAAATCATAAGAGAGTTTCACAAGCGCTGGATGGACAGTATTATTTTAATTTTAAATCGCGCATAATGAAAAATAGTTTATCGATACCAGTCAGCAGTGAAAAAAGTCCTGGAGAGAAAAAGCTTCAGAAAAGTTGTGCGAGCTTTAGCTCTGCGGCTTACAAGTTTCAATCCACTGTCGCGATTGATAACAGCGACTTGCGGGGCTTTATGCTATTTGCGGAATGTTCTCTAATAATGTTTCCGGCCGGACTTAGTGTTGTTGTAATGATGCACAAAAACTTTGAAGATGTAGGGATGAAAATACTTATGTATACACTGGCTTTTGTATCACTATGTTTGGCCTTTGACTGCAGGAGTATTTCTGCTACCGATGTTTTTCCTGTACCTATAACAGCAGATCATTGCAGTTTAAATGTTATAGTAGTAAGTTTGATGACTAGATAGCTAGTTACTGAAATAGACATGTATATAGTAAACTCTTGGTTAAACTGTATAAGAAATTTAATTTTATAAACAAAATTCCGTTAGAACAGCCAATTTGTTTGTATCCAATTCCATTGCGGCCCGACACTAGGCTGCGAGGGAAGAATGAGTTATCAACTAATTGAGATTTAGTTCTGCATCTGACCTATCTCTGTGTGATGTATGGTTGCGGAAATTAACTTGATCTTTGTGTTTATCGTTGTAAGCATAGTAATATGAGTTTTAAAGTTGTACGATGAACATCAGCTCAAAAGCCAGTCTTTCCTTTGAAGCTTAACAAGTTTAGGTTTCAAATATCTACGTCTGTTTGGGTTCGTATTGGAACGATTGTAATCTTTTGCAACGTGCAAAGCGCACAGTGCAACTAATGAAAGTAGCAATTAAAAAATATTTTGTAAAAAGTAGACACACTCGTTAATGGCTTAAGCAATAAAGCAGACGGGAGGAGAAACGTTGAGCGCGACGTAGCGAAGGGAAAATTTCCAAAAACGTAATTATCGTTCCAAAGAAAGACTTCACTGACAACAGAATGAAATTGTGAAGGAAATCAAGTGATCGGTTGCCAAAATCGCTACTTCGAGAAAGAATGAAATTTAATTACCTCCCCAAATTTCATACTCTAACTAATCAAAATCTCAAATATGTCTGTTTTAAGGTAAGGGTAAATGGTTCATTATGGGACCAAAACAGGACAAAGACAAAAAAGGATTTACAATGAAAAAAAGCTAGAAAAAAAAAGATTATTCTATATAATATTAACTAATTAGAATTCAGTGTGTGGCAGCACGAGGTGAGAATTCATAGGCATGATCAGAAATAGCTTTAAACTAAGGAAAAGAAAGAAATCGCGGAAACACGAAACTTTCGATTATGATACTTCCACAAATATTGTTTTGGCCCCGTTTTTATAGCGTGAATAAAAATTCAGTAAAGTTATTTTCAGGAACGACTATGATAACGCGTTTTATGACATTGATATTGGCTTACATGGTTTTATAGTTTACTGGTAAATTGTAGAGAGAATCTTTATAGTTCATTGTATATATTCTAACAATGTGTGTACATTGAAGATTATGTGGAAATAAAGTATAATATGATATGTATGAAAAAGAAAACTAATACTATCGAATGTACAGTTCATCCACCATCCTATTACTTTAATATGATATCATTCTTAGATCTTAGTTGGAAGACTCCGTTCGGATCACGCGGTAATAATATTCTTGGAAAAAGTATAGCAGCCAACTAAATAAATAAGTTTTATCTTACTTGAGATTTGTATTTTCCCTTCTTTTTTCTCTTTTATAATTGAGTTTTTCTCAGTAAAATTATTTTGTTTTTCCAGTATCTCAAGCATTCCGCATGTATGGCGAAGTCCGAGCCAACGGTCGATATCTTGGTGACCTATATTCTGTTTGGCAACATCGATTCGTGTATTTTTATCCAATGAATTGCATGTACTTAAACTCTTAAGTCTTCATTCTAGGATTTATAAATATGGTATATTATTTTAATATAACATTCTTATGTGGAGATTAAGCAACTACAAATTACAGCAACTTATGAGACTGTTAATTTGTGCTCTCAATTGATTTAAAAGTTTTTTTTAATATTCCAGAATCGTATACATTTTTTAAAATACTACCTATATACATAGAATGAACTAATCTTATTTACACAAATATTTATTTATATAGGAATGTAGCTTGGCTGGGAATCA
Organism: Microceris scylla; assembly: GCA_018245595.1. Lineage (NCBI taxonomy): Eukaryota > Metazoa > Arthropoda > Insecta > Lepidoptera > Hesperiidae > Microceris > Microceris scylla. The sequence goes on along the minus strand of DWDT01003285.1, from coordinate 1,742 downwards.
TAAAGAAAATTACGTCAAGTCTTTTCATCACAGCTACCGCAAAGCCTAATGACGAAAATCTTCAATAAGTGCGTCCTACCTGTTATAACACACAGAGCCGAGACTGGACACTCACGGTGCGACTGGTCCAGCAATTAAAGGACGCTCAGCGAGTTATGGGGAGGGTAATGCTCGGCGTCTTTCTGAAGGAACGAACCCGAAATGAGACGATCAGACAGAAAAGTTATCGACAGCGCGAAGGATTAGCAAGCTAAAGTGGCAGTGGGCTGGTCACATCTGTCGTAGAACCGATGACCGTTGGAGTAGACGTGTTTTGAAGTTCTGCATCTTGACAAACGTAGCGCAGGACGCCCTCTAGCTAGGTGGAGTGAAGATATACGCAAAGTGGCTGGCAACAATAGGACGTGACGAGCTGAAAATCGAGCTCAGTGGCGTGCTATTGTAGAGAGTGTGCCTATATCCAACAGTGGACGGAAATAGGCTGACGATGTATGTATCCAGTTTTTCGATAATAAGTAGTTGTAATCTACTTAAAATAACGCTTTTTACATACGTGGTCCAAAGATAATTCAATTTCATATTTACATAGCAGTATATATCCAATCCAGTATATATCCAATCCAAGAAAAAAAAAAAAATACTAATTCGTAATGTAGTTAGGACAGCGCTGTGGTAGATTAAAAATTCAGGTCCACAATACTGGTTTGTTGAGACATTTGTGTAAGAATGAGAACAACAGAGAGATGGAGACGTATCTGTCTTCATTAGCAGCGACGCTGTTTCAGTCAGCCGGAGAAAGGGAACAAATAGATTAACAGAACATGTCCGTAAATAAAAATCAACTTGTACAAGTGATAATACAATTACATTGTTTTACAACACTGATTTGGTTCTTTACAACAAAGACCATTAATTGTTTTGTACTAAGCATTTAACTTCGTATTTTTCACTTTGCTCTGTTCCACACTTATCTCTTTCAACGTTTAGCTTTTCAGGATAGATTTCTTTTTGGAATGAGAAGGCGGAAGGCGTTGGTGAGATTTGCCAGACTTCGCATTCTTTAAGGAACGTCAAGAAGAATTCTTAGGTCCTATGTTTAATATCAGAATACACATCTGTGAGTATTACACAGATTTATAGGATATACATCTTATTAAATTTATTAATGCGTTTTTGCATTTCGAATCTTACATACTTGTAATAGGTGGCAGAAATCGTAACCTTATTAATATTATAATAATAAAAGAAAAATTAATTGTTTTCAACAATTTCCCGCTGAATTTATAAATCGATTTTATTTAAATTCAGTAACAATTTAGCCTGTGCCCTATGAAAAAACTACATAAAGCACCTTTCATTATAAAATAATAAAGCAAGGAAATACGATTTATAAAATATTTAGGTTACCGGGCGAACGATCTCGCAGATAACTAATTAATTATAACAGGTAATTAATATTGTAATAATATTATTTTAGGACGATTCACATACTTACGTCTATTTGATCCTAAAATATGTATGTCTGTGTGTGTTTGAGTGTGTGTTTTGTGTCTGTGTGTGAATGTGTTTAGTGTGTTTGGGCGTTTGTGCATGTGTGTGCGTGTGTTGTGTGTGTGTATTGTGTGTATGTATATCAATACGACAACTGATATATTTCATATATTCAATACTAGCTGTACCCGGCGCGCGTTGCTACGCCAACATACAAATACATATATATACCAATTTTCATAATAATCGGT
>DWDT01003284.1:0-12508 GCA_018245595.1 Microceris scylla | reverse complement strand
TTTTTTCTAAGATGATAGCAAGTGATATTTAAACTTAAAACGCACTTTTTGTAAAGAGGTGCGCGCCGTGGGTTTTTGAACCTGGCACCCCGGCCCCGGAGTGAGGGGCTGAATTCTTAACCACTAGACTGTCACTGCTGATAACTATATACATATGTTAAATACTTACGTCTTACTTATCTTCAACATAAATTCCAATAAGTCAAGAACCCTTGCGATTTTTTATTAAAACTATCTAACATTAGATGAACACGTCGAGTCAAAGAATTTACGGGTTCAAGCTTAGTAGATTAACTTGGTTTTAGTTTCGCCGCTCACATAATAGGCACCATTCCAACTGGCACGCGGTTGCTTGAGTTAGCAAACAATTCATTTGCCACCGCAAGATTTATATTCCTAGTAGATTTTATTCTTCACTAACTCAATACACTAGTATATTTAAGTGATTAATATATTTCTGTTACATATTTACGTTCTATTATGGCAGGTTCCTTACGGATATTAGAGAGCGCCGACTTTATCATAATTATCATCAGCTTGTCTCAGTCCACTACTGGACTCATATCTTCCTTGTCGGTTTTTTTCCATAGTACACGCACGGAGCGAGTATTTAAGCACCAATTGTCAAATCCATCACGTCAGTAAGTCAAGCAATTTAATGTGTTACAGCGTCATAAGAATAATAGGATGCTTAGTAGTTACGAACCGTAGTAGATTATCTTAACCTGATTTAAACATCTCAAACACAATAGTCACCTTTCCAAATGTTGCACAGCGGCCTGCTGTATGGAACAATTCATTAGAGTATAGTATATGCATTGCAAATAGTTATAACGTAAGAACAATTTCTAATGTGAAAACCTACCGTCGTTATCATCGTCATCGATAACCCTTTTATTAATCCGCCACTAGGCCCGGGCGCCGCCGACAATGACAAAGTTTGAGTCCAGCATGTCCCACGTTTATTTACCAACGTAGTAAATATTTGGCCAAGTGCGGATTGACTGATTTCACCCGCCTTGCTGAACATTAAAAAAAACTCTAATACGTGGAAATTTCCTCTTTGGATTTTATTTATTTATTTATTACAAATAGGCTCGCGTTTGGCTGCAATCCCACCTGATGGAAAGCGAGATACAGCCTAGGGTGTAACACGCTCGCCTAGAAAGTGTCTATTTACCCGTCGGGAGAGATGGACGCCGGCAGTTATCACCAGCCAGATATTTAATGTTACCAACCAGGCTATCATCAAACCTACATTTGATGGGATTCCATTATAACAACGTTTTCGTTAACATAATTTTTAGGACTGGTAATTCATGAAATATCCTATTAGCTAGACCACGTCTCTTTATGTTTTTAAGATCATAACGGATATCATAGAAACAACGATGATCACAAAATCACAATTAACGTAAGTTAGTTTCTGGGCGGTAATTTCCATTTACCATCAGATTTAATATATAGCTGGATAGTTTCTGGGTGAGTTTACCGTAACAGCACCGAAAAGAATTGACGCCAGATGAAACTGAAGAAAGTAGTAGACCTGTAGTTTACAGTTATAGCCGTGGTCCTATGTAAACCTAACACATGTAAGGGCCAACTTAATAACACCGTATATGATTAGGATCTGGCGCTCACAGCCGGTTCGGCTTCACGCTTATCATTATGATTATAATTTTAATTTAACCAACCTAACCCGAACTGTACGGCCAGGAACATGTGCGGAGCCTATATTTAGACCACAGGTAACTATCATGGCAGTGTGAAATAACAACAGAGCTATTAAGTCTCACCCGAATCCCGTATCAAGTTTTCACTAGCACTGCGTTCTTACAGTTGAATATAAAATAAGAAATAGTCCCATACTTCAAAACCGTGAAAACCATATTTTTATATGGTAATCGACACTGAGTACCGAAACAGTTACTTCAATATACAATTAACATACTTTAATATATTATTGGTTTTTAATAATTTATTAAACATAATCAATTATTTACATCATTGCGTCAATACGTGATAATAATTGGGAAAATAAAAATTAATAGATCACTGCCTAACAAAATGATAAGCTATTTTCAGTTTTTAAATTATAAAAGGAATATTTTAATTGTATCTAAGGCAGGTCGTATGAATACAATTTCGTTGCTGCATTTCCACACTATAGTCCACCGGCGCACGTGCCTGCCAATTCCGTTATTCCTGTAGCGTGTATATTTTTATTGCAATTTTTATGTTCACTACACCGTTCGAAACTATATTAATTAAAACTATTCAAATGAATTCGTGTAAAACGTATCCGTTTGGCCTACACGCGCGTAGTTTATTTAATTATATTCTTATTTGCGTATTTTTTATATTTAACATCGCTTATTGGCTATGTTATTTTTCACTTACATTCAATAATAAATAATTGATTTCAATAGAAAACAACGAATTTCCGTAACTAACTAACAACTTTGGTATTCATAATTTTAAATGTATAAACGACGGTGGAAATACGTACCGTGCATTTTCCACTTGAGTATATAATATACCAGTACCGTTGTAAAATATCTTTTATAGGCATCGTTAAATGTAAATTGACCGACACTGGGCTGTTCGAAGGCGAGGATGCCATAACCGCGTGCCGCGTACGTAGCGGCGCCGGCACGCGAGCCTCGCGTGTGTAAACACATTTTTACTTACAACACGTTCACTATGAGATAATGTAATTAAATTTTATGTCCACGCTCATTTGTTATAGAACACCGTTATCGTGTAAAAGTTTGTTTATCAACGTAATTATTGCTATAGACCTCGTTATATGGATTATTAACAATAAATGTTACAACTAGGCACTTCCAAGATTTTTTAAACGGTTGCACTTTTTAGATTGTGCTATGATTTAGAATATCAGTTTAATGACGCTGTGAATACCGTATTCATTAAAAATTGAATCCTCAAATGCTTTTGGCATAAAAATTGTTAAGCTCGTACCGTAATACATAGGTACAATAATATACATTGGTTCTTTTTCAAAGTACTTGTTTAAAACTTTTAAGTGTGGCATCTTATATCTTACATCTGGAAATTCACTACCACTGATAGCCTAGTGTTTCAGAATTCAGCCTCTCACTCGGCATTAGCACACTAAATTGAAAGAAAAGATTTTTTTCTTTTGTAACATATATATTTATTATAATTTATATAGTATTACAAGTCATTTTACGAATATTAATTATCTTCTTACATCCTTTCAATCGTTAAATCCTTAATAGTTACAAATATAAGTTTAACTGCCTCGCTAGCCGACTGGTTGCAAGCGCGACTGCCGATCGGGAGGTCCTGGGTTCAAATCCCGGGTCCGGTACTATCGGATTTTTTAAATTAACAATTACTAGTAGTGACTTGGTATCTGGATCTGTGCCCGGTGTATGCCAATAGGCTCACCACCTATTCCATTGTGAGACTTAAACGTAACTGGTGAAAAGTGGGCGTGTACTACACTCCTCTTCCTACCCCTTCGGGAATTACAGGCGTGATGTTATGTTTTTTTATAAGTTTTTCAAAATAATTTTCATTCCTAAACAGTAAATTATTATAATGTAAATAAATTTGCGAAGCTTATGTGAATTGAAGAAAACTTTATAAATGTATTATGATTGATCGATATAAACGGAAAAACTATACCTAAGTGTTTGTCCCATTGACCACATTTGAATATTTGTCTTGAAATCGCGTTCCAAATGGAAAATAATAAATGACCCTAATGTTTCACAATAAAAGATGATAAACACCGTGATAAGTAGTTATGGAAATAATTACATGGTCAAACAAAATTCATGAAAATTTAATTCCAATCAGGAAAAATGACTCCTTTTAAAATAAATGACGTATTATAAATAGAAGGAAATGGCGGCATCTGAGAAAGACATCTGGCACACTTTAATTTGTTTGCAACCATTGTTATGCGGAATTAATATTCCAATTTATTCCATTTCTGTATCGAGGGTCATGAATCAATATTTGGTGCCATCTCTTTCACGGAAACGTGTCCTTAGCGCCGCGCCGCTCAGTGGCGGTGATGAGTGCGGGAATTGTGATGTCGGATATAAAAGAAAGATGTTTACCAAATATTTAAGAAATATATTTGAAAAGTACTTAAGAATTAATGGCGCACTCGACTTGTAGGTAGGTGTAAAAGTGATTATATGTATATGTAACGTGAGTAAAGCCGTTACATATAATCATGTGTACAAATTTAATACTCACGCAACATTTAATAGTAAAATAGGGCAAAAGTATTATTACGAGTATTATCCCTACTATAGCATACAATATTATATCATACCAGGTCACTTGTGGGTAGACAGAGATCACCGAGTGCCAAATATCTCTGTCATTAAAGACTTGACGTACTTCTATTTTCACCACTTTCTTCATACATGCACGTATATTTTGGAGACTTCTAACTGGCCCATTGCTCAGTAACTATTTGGTATCTCTTTTGTTATTCTTTCAATGAGTATGAGAAAACGACTGTCTCTACACGTGGGAACCGTTGGACTTGCAGAGCATGTCGCTGAGGATATAACGTACAGTACACAAGTTTTAGACATATTCAACATAAAATGCGTCCTGACGTCATGGGCTCTGCACAAGCAGTACGGTAACTTACCCATTACGTAGGCACGTGTCACTTCACGCACTGCAACCGCCAATAGGCACTCACCGCGGACCGCACCCTGCACTTTTGGTACATTCCGCTAGCTTTATGTACCATTATTTTAAGCGTAATTTTTACTTTTATTGTCCTATGGTACTTTCTAAACATTGTCTTATAAAAATATGAAGAGGCATTTGTTATATAATGTAGGTAAAATGTTTTATTATATTAATATATGTATATTCATTTAGACACTATATACAAGCGTATATAGGTAGGTATATTATATTTTGGTTACAACAAAGATGTTTTAAGAATTGTTAATTTTGTGTACGAGTCCGTGCGACTGAAAGCCGGATAGATAGTTGAATGACGATTATAATTATCTATTCTTAAACAGGTTATTTGTGTAAATGTCCTTGTGTGTTATTTAATACACACTTTATAAGTATTTATTGCTATTCAGAAAGTTAGATTATAAAAACACATAATCTATAAACGATTATGAGTATATAGTTTTATCTTAAACCTTCCGGTACGATACCCTTGCAGGTTTCCTAAATAAATAGTTGGCGAATTAGAAGAACGAAGTAATTCTCAGTAGACCGGTAAAGCATAAAGATAGCTATTTTTATTGAACCACGACGTGGAACTCGGATGCAGTGTATAACTCACGTGTACGGTATATTTAAACAACTCTTTTGTGCTAGATAAAAAATGTCTACGTTCACCTCCCAAGTTATCCGCTGTTGCACTACGTTAGACAGCGCGCATTTGTCGGCCTGTATAAGTTATTCAGACAGTACGTACGAGTAGCGTGCGTACTCGCCACTAACTTTAAATTGTTGTTTCAGAAACATATTCACGTCTATTAATTACGTGGCTACTGAATAATGTAAAAGTATTAATTTTGTAAACAATTAATTCGTTACACAAGAAAAACCGAAATATGAGAATTTAAATATTTTTTTATTCTGAATTACCTTGAAATAAATATCCTAATATCCTACGGGGTGTAAGGGGTTCCAACCACCATCTCAGGAGCCCAAGCCAACCTCACCTGCACCTGGCACACCCTGCTATAACAGACGAGGCTCTGGCGACCGGCTGATTGCGGTATAGCGCAGCCTAAATAGGCACGGCTAAATCTCCTGGCCGCCGACGGGCAGCGGCGTCGGCGGTGCGAGAAACTCTGCCCTGCGATCTCCAACCCGCATGCCCAGCGTGGAGATTACGGGCATAAACCCCCTTTTGGAGGAGGCCTATGTCCAGCAGTGGACTGAGATAGGCTGATGATGTTGATGATGGTGATGCACGAAGACTTCAATGAATCTGTATCGCTTAATGTTTTTTCTTATCTTATTTTAATACACATTTAGTGACTTATTAAAAAACTTACTTATGAATTCAAACATTTCAGGTAGTTAGATTTAAATATGTCTTGGCAAATTTCTCAGTCTCCTATTAAAAGTCATTTAAAATTATGTGTAATTTATGTAAAACTTTTATATCAAAACTTAATGTATAAAATACCGCATTATATATTTTAAATAATACTTATCTTATAAAATAAAAAGCTTACACAGAATACATTCGAGAACAGCGGCACCTAGCGATATACGCAAGGAGGCTTTTGGTCATCACAGAGTCATGCTACGGAAGGCACTGAAAGCTTCAAGACAGTAGCACAGATGACGTTATTAATATATATTCACATAATTCATTTCCTGCTACGGCTATAACCATTAAACAAAATTCCAAGCGAGTCACCGTTTCGGGGATTTTTATATTGTCCAAACCAACCCTAAAATAGCATAATTTAACTATTAAAATACTTATATTGTACAAAAGATTCGCCTGTTCTATTATAGCTCTCGTGGCGTAATGGTAGCGTACTCGGATTCCATCCGAGTGGTGGTGGTTCGAGTCCACCCGGGGGCATTACTAGCACGTGTTCTGTGCTAAACCTTTTATTATTTATTTATTTATCAGTTTTCTGTCATTTTTATAAGTTTTTTGTAACTAAAAAATTATATTTGTTACATGGTTATTCTTTTTCGTGATCCGTTCCCTCACTGCAGAGGATCGTGGCTCTTTTTTGTCAGTAATCTCTTAATAGTGTCTCGCCAGTTGGTCCTGTCTTCTGCGCCGTGTAAAGCATCATGGAGTGATATTCCGAGTGCCTCTCGTACTTGATCAGTCCATCGTCTGGGGTTCCGTCCTCGGGGCCTCTTCCCTGCTACTTTGCCAGTAACCATCAGTCTCTCCATATTATCTGGGCTCCTTCGTGCCACATGGCCGAAGGATTCGAGTGTCCGTTGCAGGCAGATGGCGGACAGCCTTGTTTCAATGCCGAGATCCTCTAAGATGGAATAATAACATGGTTATTATTCGAATTTTATTCCAAAATGTGTACACATTATGCTGCAATTATTTAGAAATTAAATTCTTAAAAACTTAGATTTTACGTCACATTTTGAACATTAACACGTATTGTTACTGTATCCGTTATATATTCATATGTGCTTGTGTATTTAATGATGAAAACCCGCCGTTAGAAAAATATGCCGGTGTTTTAAATCTAACAATAATTGTATAGGCCATGATTTACTGTCAGTACATGCATGTTTACAGACATATAAACTGCATTCTGCTTGGGCCCCAAATAACGTTCATACGAATGAGAGTCTGTTCTATTCATATTTGAATATATTAGGCAGGTGTATGAAAATAGCGACATAAAGCGCTTCATGAATGTCCGTACACACGCTATCAAATGCTTCATTCGACTGCTGCAGAGACATATACTTCATTGAACAAATAACGTTCTCCGATGGTAATGTCTGAAGTGTACAGACAATCACGTAAAGAGGAATGACGAACTGGCGATAGAGAAGTGCTACGACGTAGACGGTTCGGTGTAGATACGTAGATAAGTGTAACAGCAGCGCCACTTAACAGTATGCACGAGGGGCCTTGTAATGGTCGGAACAGCATGTTGTTCATATGGATATAAAGTAACATTCATATTTTACAAATTCATGTATTCATAATTCTCTTTATTTATTATCAGTTCTATAATAATACAATAAACTCTAAAGCTCTGCTTAAAGCTGAGATTGCCATGTGTGGACATGACCCTGTATAAACAAACATAACGCTGCACTGTAGTTTTTCATTTCTCAATAAAACCTATAATTACTGGAGGAAATTTGTTCTCAAATCTTTTTAAAAGTTACAGTAGATGCCTATGTTTACTTAAGTTGTGCTCCTTGGTACTTAAAGAAAGACAAACGCCATGCTACTTATCGCTTCGACGAGTCCAGATTAATACTAGTACCAATGTGACATTTAAAAAGTCTTTGTAGACTTTTTTTTTAACCCATTACAATTCCACTGCTGGAATACGGGTCTCCTCTCATATTGAGAGGGTTAAGGCCTTAGTCTGCCACGCTGGCCAAGTGCGGGTTGGCAGACTTCACACACCTTAGAAAATATTTTTTTTTTTTTATCAATTTTATCTAGTTATAATTCCTGCAAAGTTAAGCTTATCTAATAGATATGCAAGAGAGTGAGAAGTGCGATTAACTTGGACAATAGTGTAGTATCATGCAGTGCTAGTATGTCGTTTAGTCGGCCGGGTCCCTGGCGCTCCTCCCGCGTGGAGTAGCTCGCGACCTTTGAAGACACGTATAAAATAAGGCACTCGCCTGTATACACCTAGGATAAAGGCAATAGACAACCCTCCAAGTGTACATTAATGTTTCAGCAGGGAAGCTCATTGACCAGCGCCTAGCCCTGATAGCGGCACCACGTCGTTGTCTCAAGATTACATACAAGAACTGGTGCCCTAGATTACTTCACTTCCCAAATTCCTAACAGACTTATTTCGCTTTTTATATAAATCCGGTAAAGCTGTAATGGCGGTTAGGATCAACAACACAAGAACATAAAAAGAAACTAAATCACTCTGCGGTATAAATAAATGACGCTGCCCATAAACATTGTTTAATTTCTAATTTGCAATTTGTAATGATCAGTCCGAATTTAAATAATGTTCTCTTATTGATATAAAAATTGTATTTAAATCCGCAAACGCTATGACTCAATATTGCTTGCGTATTTTATCGTTTCAATGAAGATTTACTTTCCGTGGGTCGTAAATCTTCATTTAAACGATAAAATACTTTTCTATTCCAGCCTCGTCGCTCTAATATCAGCTCCTTATTAGATTTAGATGAAGCAGCAATCAATTAACATAATTATGTTACCAATTATGTGATACATACTCGTATGTGTGAATAATCTTTACTTTAACTACTAAGACGTTAATCATCATCACATTTTTATTAGTTCCACTATCTAACAGAAGCAAGTATTACAATTGGTCAAATAGGGTAGCATATTATTGTATTTACGCGTCTTGGGAAATATCACGGTAACTCTGTAGTATGTAGCTTTTAATAATAATAATAGCTTTATAATCTCTATTTAGTATTACTCTTTGTGTATTTATTATGATACTAAAACAAAACAGTTCAAAAAAACTACAATTAGCAAGTTTAAGAATTGTCATTGTTTCAATGTTTAATATATTGATTTGGTGACAATTCTAACACATTATTACTCCAAGTTGACTAAAGTACCCATATGCTGGCCAGCTAGCTATTTCCAATAAAAACAATAATAAAATATATGAGTTATATCTATTATTGTCATTAGAGCTGATACGATCAAAATGAAGCGCCTTTTCACCTTCAGCTGAGCGTGTTGTGCAAGAAAACTCACAAAAGAATTCTATTCCCTCCGCCCGATTTATCACGTGAAATGAAATTTTGCCCCACTGGGCAAAACTTACATCCAGTCGCAAGACTGTGCGACTCGCGGCTATGGCTCGCGGCTGCGGCTTGCGCGCGGTGTAGCACAGCTGCGTCTCTTGGCAGCAGTTATGAGGAGCGGCTAAGCGCATAATTTGGGAACTTCGCGAGTTACCGCCGGCCATTACCGTATGTTTACGCAAATATCTGTGTGGCGACTTTTCAAACACGAGTACATGTGTAGCCGGAGTTACTTTATATTATGTCAGAAGAAAATAGACGATTAGGATACCTTACACCAGGCTGCCGTGCTGTTTAGACAACAATATTCGACATACATACGTAGGCGTTCTTTAGCTGTCTTAGTACAGTAGTCAGACATTATATGTGATTCCAAATAATTACATTGATACTTACTTCTTACTCCATAAAAATTAAATAATTAGTTGTGTATATGCGATGTACCGTACAGAAGCGAACATAATTATAAAACATAATTTAGCGGCTGTCTCTAGCGCTTACGTCTACGCCTGGCTGCATGCCCCCCAAGGACGCGAGTACACGTCTGACGGCTGAATTTAAGGTTTTGTTATAGGTTACCGATACGTAATATTTATTTGCCTACGTAGTATGTATGTACTTTCATCTCTATTATTGGGCACTTCCAAATACATCATTGAAAACATCCCCTTGACTATTGCACTGTAGTTTGCCGTGCATAATTTGTTAAGGTCACTTTTTAAAATTATAGCTGTCGGCGAGAAGTTGTCGCGACAACGTTTTTCTCTATAAATTTTATGAGAACAGAAAACTGTAACATAGACGAATGGCAGTTTTTGCTGCGTCCGCGCAATTAATCACTGTTTTCTCTCTCCGGCGTAGCGCGGCGCCACTGTCGATTAGACGCGCCGTGCACGGAGAGTATTGGAAAATTGCCAACTGAAATGCTAGCAGTTACAAAGACGATACTCAATTTAAAGAAATCGCTACGTTTTAAAGAAGGAGGAAAATATTTATTTCCATTCACAGGCGTTACAGCATGGTTATACATAAATTATGAAAAGGGGAAAATGTTAATTTTAAAACTACGTGGACTCCAAAAATGTTATTGTTAAGCAAAATATGGTAACAATGTCGCCATAGTTAACTAACACTATCGCCCAGGTAGAAGCACCCCCATACCCCCACGTTTCACCAGTTACGTTTAAGTCAGACAGTGACGTTAAGACTCCGAGCCACTACCAGAAATTCTGAATTAGGAAAATCCAATGGTACCCCACCCAAGATTTGAACCCAGGACCTCTTGACCGCTTGACCAACAAGGCAGTTAAAAATAATATATAAAATAATTATTTATTATTATTTTTAATGTTATTTTAAGAGGTTAAATAATTGGAATAGTAAAGATAAAATAAATAATAACATACAGATGCAATGTTCCATTTTCAGTGTTGAGCTCGAAAGCCAGGGTCTGGAATTGAAATTAAGAAAGAGTTAAATACTTAATTCGACCTATTAATTTAAATCGAAGTACTTAAAACTAATTTTTATGCGATTCTATTCAAACTTTGATTCCTATCAAGCTTAAGGAACGCAAGGAGTAGCTATGCCTAGTGTTTGCGTTACTTATTATATAGCGAAGCCAATTGAATAAGGGCATGAAAATCATAATATTACACATAGAAAAATCGTGTTGTAACTAAATACCTAAAAGAAACAGACGTTTGTAACTAAATACGTGCTTGAAAGAAACAGACGTTACACCTCTTGCGAATCCGTTGTCGTGAAGTAAGTACTCTGAAGCAATGAGAGCTGCCTTTTGCCGTAGTAATACAAAGTGGTAAAATATGTAAAGGTTTAATTTAGGTATTAGACGCTGCTGGACCTATTTCTAGCGTCAAGCATTTATTGTAAAGATGCCTTACGTTTTGATCTGAAGGGCGCGGTCGCATATTTATATTTGAATTAAAAGGACGGTTCTCGGGAGTAGAAATGTTTCTATTGACATTTAAAAAAATACGGATACTAATTAATACTAGCTGCTCTTATGCTGACTCTTACGTGCTGAACAAATATCAATAAAACTCGAATTGTTGCGGCTCTGTTGCCGTTTAAATCTAACTAATAAACTTATTGACAAAGTATTGCCTATTAACCAGTTTTAATCCTACACTGCTGTTCGGAACATTGTAGACGCTTGGTTTTTGGGGGCCAATATAATTGCTAACTTCATTAATATACTCTTCACATCTAAAAAGAATAATCGCGTTCACTGTCCTTCAGCCACTCCAGTCAACAGCATCAGTGGCAGGCGCTGCGAAATAAGTAATATCACTCTTACAGTACACGGTTTGCTTGTATCCAGCGCGACACACGTCTCCGACTGTGACGTCGACGCAATGAGCATCATTGTTCTCGCTGACACATTTCTAGCGGAGCTGGTCCCTATTACAAAGCATTAATCAGACCGCCATAACATCGATTACCGTACTGGAGCGATCTCCGACTCATCGCGAGACGGCGATAAATCTTGTCGCAGATCGCAACTATTTATCTCGCGAGCGCAATCTGAGCTCATCTCCATTTGCTAATAAATGATATATTTTTACTCCGTGTCCAAACGCAAACTCTTCGTAAACTTGTTATCGAGTTTTATGTGTCATTATAAAAAAGTGAAGATCGTCGATCAAATTCATTTTCCTTCTCAGCTGCTATGCGGTTGGTGACAATTTTTTGACTCGTGACTAACTTTTCGCTGCAGAGCGCATGTTGCTTACGGTAGTAGTGACTGTCGGTAATCCTGCTAGAAAGGCACTCGGTGATTCAGTATATCAATACGCATGTATGCATGTTAAAAGAAACAGCTCTTATTCTTTTCCGTTGCTTCTCAGCTTATATTAATATCTTACCTTATTTTATTTTATTTTATTTTTTATTTTATTTTATTTTTTATTTTATTTTATTTTTTATTTCTTTGGAAAACTTACAGCTAGTACATAAACAAACAAATAAGGTAACATAACTACAGCCATTTACAAGT
>DWDT01003283.1:0-12510 GCA_018245595.1 Microceris scylla | reverse complement strand
TCATACAATTGCTATGAGCGAAATTTAACCCTGAAATATAAAAGTTCTTCATTATGAAGTAAAATTGATAATTTACTTCCAAATAGTATCAATCTTATCACAACGTATAAAACAATATTTGGCCTAAATAACAAATATAAAGACTGAAAAGTTCACAAAACATGAAAATAACATAGTCTGGCTGGCGCGCTGCCAGATTTGTCAAAGTCAATGTGGACTTTTGTCCCAGAAGGCGTTCTGCAGTATTAGATCCACTACTACCATATGATTGTTATTGGATACAATGCTTCATTTCCGTAATTGGCATAAGCGGTATACAATAAACTATAAGAATCATAAATAACCATACATGTACGTAGAAACTTTTTTGTTCCCTGCCCAATATGCATAATTCTATCCGTTTAAAGTTCCATTACGAGTACATGTAAGGACAGGGCGCGCTGGCGATGTCCAGCAGTGGGCTGAGTTAGGCAAGTGATGAGGAAAGTTCCATTCTCTAGGACAAATCGGCATCAATTGAGCACTTATCAGCAAACTCCAATCTATTGTATGGATCTTGCTATACATCTTAATGGGTAATTATAAAACGTATATTACGTGCGTGAATAGAGTGATGCGTGGATAATACGTGTGTGAGTAGAACGTCGGCGAAGCAGCTCAGTATTGCAAGGATAGAGATGTTTGACAGCGCTTTGGCATGATGATATAATAAGAACAGTTTTGCTACGTAGTGTGATTAAAATTGTTTTCAACAGCATTATTATTATCCCTCCCTTAATTAATGTTAAGTTAAATTCTCGTTCATGAAGGCAGATGTAACAAATTATGTGTAATGCGAATTGGCGTGAGGCCAAACGTCGATGTATTCACGCACTCCTCCGAGGCATTCTGGAATATTACGTATTCTATTAACATGTCATTGTATAGGTACTTACTTACATATGTAATTAAAGGATCAGTATAATCATCAGCTGGTTTCCGTCCACTGCTGGACACAGCCCTCTAATAACACGCCACTGAGCTCGATCTTCAGCTCTTCGTACTCAGACGCTGCCAAACATTTTGCTTCTATCGTCACTCCACGCATAAGATAGATAGAACCTGTATCTTGTTATTACTACGATTATATTGTCAGACCAGTTTCCTCACGGGGTAAGCATATCTGACATGCTTTCTAATATGCATCATTTTGTTCATACATTTTCCATATACGAATATATGTATATATATTATTAGAATATTGACGTACGCCACCCTTTTGGGGTCATCTTGTGATTTACATTTGAATTCTCCAATTGACTTTCATATAGCTGCGTGATTTGGCATCTCCTTTCATTAATGAAATGTGGGGAGACTCAATCGATGCTTATTATGTTTGTACTTAGGAAGTTAAGAAAGGTCGGTAGTGTCAACAGGCAATAGTCATAACAAGCAATAATTGCTAAACAAACGTAACATCTCGCCTGCATCCTCTAAGAGGTAAGTCGAAGAGTGTAATACCCTACCGTCTTTCCCCAGTTAGGTGTACGTCCCATTATGGAATAATAGATGGTGAGTTGATGAAACAAACAATGTGAAAAAGTTAAAAATTATATCATCCCTCTAAATTCATGTCGGGATACACAGAAATCACAATACATTTATCAACAGCATAAGCGGAAGCATCGTATAAACGTGTGTACATATGTTTTGAGAAATACAAACTTATATAAAAAGTGATATTAACACTGCCTTGTAAATTAGAATAACAAAACGACAGACTTGAAAGGGTAACATACATTTTAAACACGCAAGCGGCCGATACAAAAAACGTATAACATCGCTTTGAAAGGC
This sequence comes from Microceris scylla, assembly GCA_018245595.1. Lineage (NCBI taxonomy): Eukaryota > Metazoa > Arthropoda > Insecta > Lepidoptera > Hesperiidae > Microceris > Microceris scylla. The sequence goes on along the minus strand of DWDT01003283.1, from coordinate 10,677 downwards.
GAGACAGCAAACAAATACACTCGCAAACTGTTTTTATTTCGTAGCATCGGTCTGTGGTTTGTGTGAACATTTGCATCCAGTATATATCGATACTCTCCATAGATCTACGAGTAGGTACACACTTGCATACAGCGCGCTATTTGAACGCATTCATATTGAACGCATTCAATGAACATAGGTTTATTTATTTGTAATCATTACCATTATCATTGCGGCGATTATCATGATCACCGCTAGCACCATCATCACCATCACTGTCATCATCGCTTATCGACTCCATCTTCACCACCGTCATCACTATTGCCATCACTATTACCAGCAATACATAATTATCGTTATTATCATAATCATTTACATTATCATAATGAACCTATCTTAGACCACATTATTATTATTATTATATAATCACGCCTAGCACTTTATGGTGTACGTAGAGAGCAACAACTTACCATTAAATGTGACCAAAGGACATAAATATTTGCAAAAACATATCACAACTCAACTACGCACATCATTACGCATTTAATAAACATTCAATTAATTTAGTTGAACCGACAGATGGAGATATTAAACGTCGCTATTTCGGTTTGTGTTCAAATGTATTATGAATTGTTGCATTCGGAAGTCGCTCTCTGAAGTCGGCTTTGTGCACTGTATTAAAGCTGTGTTAAATTAATATAACATTTCTCAAGTACGGAGCACACTGTACACGCGGTGTATTGTATTCGTTTTCGTATTTTGTATTGTTTCAATATGTTTCATCATGTACTTTATAGCAACCATTAACCCGTGTTTAATCATTAACCCTTTCGTCTTCAACTTGTCTCATAACGAGAAGGGGTTAGCGAACTGGTAATGAAGAACTCTTAACATGTTTGTGTAACCATGCTGCTTCCGATGATGTAATAAAATATTTTTATTCGGTGCTACTTGCTGAGGTTATTGGCCCAAATTTGGTACTCAATTTCATGTCAGTTTCGATCTTTGTAACATTGAAAACTCTGATTTGATAGTTGTGATATCAAGAGCGGCAATACCTACGAGTACATTGTCGTGTAATTGCGAATTAATGACAGGAAATCTGATATTCAATGTTTCCGATTTAAGTTAATAACAAAACTTAGTGCTTCGATTTTTTTATTAACAACACAAGGCATTTTTATTAAGGCATTTATGTAAAAATAGACCTAACATTACGTGTTACGGAAAACCAAGAGTATTTTATAATAGCACTCACTGGAAATCGAGTCAACCGAAGCGGAAGCTACCTATAAATTCCTAATCTCCTTAAACTACGTTCCAACTTTTAGAAACCACTAGTACTCCGTAGAATTGCAATAGTTTTACCAACTTTTTAGCGACTTAGGTAGCTTTTGAAATTTTCATGTTTGGTGTAACAGGTTTCCTTGGTAGAATTAGATTTAGTACGGATCGGCCATCATCAGTTAAATTCAATTATCACCAGTATAATACAAAGATAAATGATATTTTTCAAACTACAAATTACAAAATAGGTTTACGGAAAAATAGTCTTAAAAAAATAATTTGATCGATCAAATACTTCAGATTTGTATTAAGAACAGTGATAAATATTCAAAAGTATGGTTTTTACGAATCTAGTTTTGTTCGTATCATTTTAAGGGCCATAATCATTTAAAGTTCAAAGCTCGGTTCAAACTCTTGAACTAAGATCCAAGTTGCTTGTGAACCAATATTTCGAATCCTCTTTGAATAAAGGGTTTTGTATTTCATATCAAAGATATAACTTTACTTCAGATTTCAACAGATTTATACATAATTTTGTTCTCTTACAAAATCCAAGATTTCATTAGAGATTAAATTTAATCCGCTTTTCGAGAGAATATTTAATTTTATTTATAGCAAACAATTAAAAAATACCTAACAATTAGCAGGAATTCGTTTTTTTGTGAGTTTTGTTAATATTTCCATCGTCTAATATCATCATCATCACCACCAATATCATCATCGACACTTCTCGTGTTACCATGGAACAAAATGTTTCCTCTCACAATTGTCTGTAAATATAACCAACATTAGACTGAAAGAAACCTTAATTTAATTAAGTTTTGTTGCTCTGAAAGTATGTAAATTAACCTCTTTCAACTAACATTCGAATTGGCATCGCATATTAAGTAATCATATCGCATATTAAGTTGGATATCGCAAATTAAGTAATCACATTTTAATGAAACTGTAACGATAGGTTGGAGTTCTCATAACATTTTATTAAATAGAACGGAATGCCAAAGTTAAAACACAACAAACAGAATGGTATATAAGACATTTGGAATAATTTATTAAGAAATAAAACTTGACCAAAGCAACATCTTCGCCACATCCATCCACCAGCCCTCTAGTCCACTGCTGGACATAGGCTTACTGTAATCGGTGCTACTCCACCCATGCCTGGGTCTTTTGAATCCATCTATAACCGGCTGTTTTCTTAATGTCTGACTACCTGGTAAGAAAACGATCTATGGTCTTTTTATATGCGATGAAATACAATATTAAAATAAATAACATACATATTTGCATACATTACAAGTTTTTAGACCAAAAAGTCAAGTTTAACTAATTTACATGAATTTTTTACTACAATACGTTAAGAAGAGTAAGTAAAGTAAGTACCTACTCGTAGAATACGGATGAAATATTCAAATACAATACGAACGATTAATTATATAAATGTAACATTACGTATGCAAATGAAAATTAATGTGATATTCGGTCAGCCGGTTGCGTTTTACCGTCCATTGCGGGCTATTAGAATACTCTCCACAGAATCCGATTACATCTGCTATAGGTTGACGGCAGAAGTTTGTATATAAACTGCTTAACTCTATAATCTTATTAAATCTGGCTTCACGGGCTTGAGGTTGGTTTCTACAGTATAGGGTTCGTACTACATTATATTATAGTAGATTATTATTATTATTTAAAATAGTATGTATATATGTAATATTAATAAATATATAGTTTTGTGTGTATGTAGTTTACCAGCCGCCTGGTTACCATAACACAGGCTCTGATTAATTTAGGATCAGCTAGCAGTCTGTGGATATGCTCAAGATACTTATGTTGCTAATATTTATTATCAGATAATCACGGAAAGTCGTTCAAATCCCGGGTCGGGTACTATTGAATTTTCCTAATTTAGAATTTCTAGTAGTGACTCGGAGTCTGGATGTGTGCTTGGTGTATGGCAATAGCCTATTCCAAGGGTCTTATACATATCTCCCAAATATATCTATCCGTAGAGACCTGACGTACGTCTTCTATGTCATACTGTAAATAAATATAATGAATGAGACATTGGTTTAAAATGCACCTTGCACATTTAGCAAGGTGTAGTGTCGTAACGCCAACTTATTTTATGTGGCAGAAGAGTGATAACTACTAGCATGTCGCCCATCCTACGAGCTGCGTGTTGTTGTTCATGTACTTTTTATGATAATATGTATCTTGTTCATACAAAGCAATAAATATACAAAACCATATATGAAGCATATGACAAATACAATGTGACCCATTGGCAAGTGACCGGTCGGTATATTTTGGCCGGTATTTTTATAAAAACCTTAAATCTTTAGAGCCGGCGAGACGATATAATAATAATAATAATTACTACATAAATACAAAATAATAATTTGTACCATGGAACGTACAACATAACTGATGATAAGTGTTAATACTAGACCTCTCTGCCTTCATCTTCGCGGAAATACAGACGTGAGAAAATACAGCGTGGAAATATGTAGATGTACATACATATATAAGAAAAAGAAAACTTAGTAAAATGTCAAATGTAAAGTGAGTAAGGCACAAAGTGATACAAGCACTCGCTAGTCCGCTTGGAAATTTACGCAATAAGCGTTCGCTGTGTCTTCACTGAAATTTCATTGCGACTCTCGCTCATTACCGTCTGAGCGGATCGGTTGGCGCGTCGAGAAAAACTATCCCGACGGAGAGCGGTGTAAAGCTGCGGGGAATGAGACTACGGCTTCTGAATTAATCATGGATGCGTTTTATTTCGAAAGCGTAAGGGCTGTTTCAGATTAGCGTGCTTTTAGTACGTGTAGTTTTGGACACGGATGTACGTGCGCTCAGTGCGTACCGGACTTTGAGTGATGTAGCGGCGCGCTACTTACAGTAAAATGAGCGTGCGCCTCACATGCTGAACACGCATAACACCACATGCACCGAGTACAGTAGACAATATATACCACACGCGTCATACTGAGACTGGCCAATCAGAAGGCGCATCCTCAAACACGCTATCGAAGTCTCAAAGAATCGCAAAATAAATAGAAGATCCGAAGTTAACATTCTGACCGCGGTCCCCAGGCAGTGACATCGCCTGGCGAGAGATCACCCCCTTTTCCTGCACAAGTGCCACACGCACGTCTAGTCACATGTCAAAACGAGTGTAAAGCACACAAAAAGTACGCTAATCTGAAAGACCCTTAAGGGAAAATGTATGCCAAGTTGTAGATTTCTGTAACGAAATATTTCAAATGTTTTGATTTCCTTTAACGTTTTATTTTTATTATATCCTCTCACCAGATCCCAAGGGAAGTAGGCAGATAGCACAGAGTTATTTATTTATCGTTAAAAAGCATAAACCAATATTCATTAATGTAGGTACACAATCTTATCTGCCAATCTTAGTCAATGCTCATCCCCTTAAATTCGAACATCTATGATGTTCATTCATAGCTAACAACATTTTTTAAAGCTTGTCTTCTTGTAAATAAAATTTCTTGTAAATAAATAAACAAAGTTGTTCAAAACAAGACGCGATTAGAATTATTGTGAACATCATACTTAACTTAAGAGTTAGGGAACTTAGGAGTTTTCATTAATTGTAGTAATATACGAAGGATACGTATATAATACGTGTATAATATATACATATATACAAGATACATACGTATCTTTCGATTATATTGAAGCAGTGAACACGTCAGTCCGCGACCCTATGTCAAGTACTTACAGCTGCTCAGACAAATTATTACGCGGGAAATCCGTCACGCAGGTGGCGTTATCTTGCGGATTAAATAGTGGTCTATACCCAGTTATATACTTATATACTACGATTATCTGTATTGATGTTGCTATAGACATACATTTGCAGGCAAGTAGGTATATGTAAGCTCATGCCTTTACAAATATTCGACTTTGCTAAAATTTTCATTTTAGTTTCCTAAGCTTCAATTTTAGATGAGGTACTAAATATTCATTAACCTTTTCTAAATTTTTATTATACCAAAAATATGTTACCTTACTCAGATTTCACTTTAGCTTACTAAAATTCCGTTTCAGCTTAGTAAAAATCCAATTTTAGCTGACTAAAAGTCCAACTCAAAACTCGTTCATTATACCTCTAAGCAACGTAGCCTATTCGTTATCTCGTCGTGAAAAACTACAGCGATAGCACAAAGCTGCGGGAAATGAGAACGTTTGTACAGAGAGCTTTGAATTAATCATGAAAGCTGTTGTTTCGCACGCGTTACGGGAGATGACTATTCGCTGATTGTAATTAGGCGAGCTTTCGGTATCGACCCATCCGGTATATATCTCTTTGACTACGGTCATTCAAATGATTTATTTGAACAAATCCAGAAACTATTTGTATCGTCATGATAAATCATTGTATATTCATTTGTTGTTCACTGTTGAATAAAAGACGCCTCTTGCGAGAAAGGGGAACTCATAGTCTGCCACGCTGGCCAATTACGGCCAGACTTAATGAAACGTAAATAGTGTTTAACAATTATAATATAAGTATGTAAGTTATCATGCTAGAAAACACACAAACTCTTAAATATTTTTTTTATGTTAAGTTTAAGAATCTATATAAATACTACATTCGATATTTGTAAAAGTCTTCTAACGACGTCACGGATAAAAACTATTCGTTTGACGCTGTTATATTTTGCATAAAATGTTTCTCAGCATAGATATTCAAAGTCAGTGTAAGATGGTAAGAAAAGTGCCGGAACATAAAAGCGCGCGAAACAGTTGTTTGAGTAAATTATGAAAATCCGAGTTGAGCAAATTTGCAATATCACCTTTTGTTTCATTCTCTGTAAGAAATGTAACTGCGAGTTATTTTTCCTCGTAGCAAAATAAACATTTTAAATTGTTTAGGAACAGTGACGGTATTCCGTAGCGGTGAAATGTTCATAATGAAGTATCAGTATGAGTAAATGTTATATACCGGCAGGGGTTGATAAAATGCTTGAAGACATATACAAATTTCGAACAAACTCGACTCAAATATTTGTGTTAGAGATTATATTTCGATACAAGCCGTTGTCGAACTCTGTTACGTAGTGTTTTCGAAAAGAGTACCTATATGAATCAAAATGTAAACGAATAAAAGTCGGTCGCTAAATGTCGGTTCTAAAAAGAAATCTATCTTAAAGGAATCAAATAAAGCCGTGAAGTTAATAGATTCCATTAATAAGCTTTGTCGTTTGCCGTTTATAGAATCCGGCTTTTTCTTTTCGCTCTGCAGATAAGAAATAAAAGACTAAAGATCCCTTCAGGGCCGTCGTCTTGTTGTTCATTTGAATTGAAACGTGACTTCTGTGGCTTTAATGTCGATTTAAGAACTATTATCAGTGCTACTTGAAATAAACTAATATTTTACAGCGGTAATAACGTTTAAGTCGTTTAACAAAAATAGTATCGTGATAGCGCTTCGTGGAAATAAAGCCGAAGAGCTAATAAAACTTCAACTTACAAGCCTGAGTATAAGTTTTGATGAGTCGCTCCGTAAATTTAATTTCTAAAAACACATCTCAAGTGAAGTTTAACGTATAAAAACAGTGAACTATAAAATTTCACCGCTGAAGTAAATTAGCTCTTTTGTTTTAAATATAGACATATACACGTATATATGTGGATACGTGTAGGTAGGTTGAGGCGTTGCACGTAGTATAGCCACCGGAATAGAAAACTAACAGCTTCATTGCATCGGGTGTGTAGTTCCCTCAAACAACTAACGCTGTCGAAATCATTGACGTACATTATATATGTACTATATATACATGAATACGTACCCGTGTTTCCAAGAAATGGAATAGAAAGATATGCCCTTAGTTTATAGCTAGTTAGAAATTACATTCTCGAGATGACCAGCCTGCAGGAACGATAAGTCGATGCCTATGAAACCGATTCGGTTACAGGACCTGCGTCGTACCTATCGGAAATATAGTTGGTTTATATTATAAGCAGAGATTTTTTTTCTAGGTTTTTTTTTGTGAATGGAAACCTATTCTTCAACGCCGGCATTCCCCAAAATCCCACGAAGGTCATATCGATGATTCATATACTTACAAACAAATATTTCTAAATACACATTCGCATACATAAGCTCGCACCCAGATACAGTACAAAAACATTTGTATTAAAAACTATACCGGTAAATGTTTACGAAAACTGTAACCAAATCGGAATTCGTATTTCATTAAACGTATTGATACAAGATCGTGGGTTAAATTGCAAATCTTGATAACATTCCAAAATGTGTATTTTATCTCATATTTTACATGAGATATCGTCATTATCATCATTATCAGCCTACTCCCGTCCACTGCTGGACACAGGCCTCTTCAATAGCACGCCACTGAACTCGATCTTCAGCTCTTCGCATCCAAGCACTGCCAGCCACTTTGCGTATATCGTCACTCCACCTAGCTAGAGGGCTGGTCATATCTGTCGCAGAACCGATAGCCACTGGAGCAGACGTGTTCTGGACGTGGCAGACGTAGCGTAGGACATTAGATATAATTTCTCGGTATCAACTGTGAACTGTCAACAAGTTTATAATATAGTTTATAATATATATTCTTTTGTGTTTCAAACAGATATATTTGTGCTTTGTATTCTGTTTAAGAAGCACTTAAACAAAGATTAAAGTTTATAAAACACAGAATACTGTTATGTTATATAATGGTTTTTTTGTCAACATTTTTATGATTCAGTCTTGCATTGATCAAGTCATATGTAATGTAGAATAGGAACTACTTAGATCAGTATGTTTCCATGCTTAACTAAATAGTTGAATAGATTATTATTATTATGTCATCAGGCCAGGTCCTTCACGAGATAATCACAGAACACTAAGGTTAAATACGTATAATATTCATATAACGACAAGCGGCTTAATTTCGGCAGGAACTATAACAGTGGAGTAAAATACTCATTACGTTCCGCCATCTCGCACGAGGAAACCGCCATATTGTGATATACTGCAAATTAGCTTAAAGCTAATGAGCAGTGCTGCGTTCTCGCTTTGTGTTTTACACGGCGCGGCGTCGAGTGTTTACTAACAAAAGTGTTCTCATTTACGTGTTGGCATTGAGATTATTTAATGTATAATTATTATACAAGGTAATAATATATATTTAATAACGACCTGAACTCACCGAAGACAGATGTATAGTAAAATTAAATTGATATAATAGGGGTATAATAGTGGCTAGCAGTGGTTGGATGCGAAGAGAGGCCTATGTCCAACAGCGGACGAGAGTAGACTGATAATGATGATGATGATGATGATAGGGTTGAATGATGCTGAATGTGGAAGGACCACGGCCGCTCTGCAAGGATAGATATTTGACACTCTGGGCCTGACGTGAAGGTATGTGTGTGTGCGTGTGTGCGCGTGCATGTGTGTGAGTGTGTGTATGTATATTTATATTGGTATGAATTTGTGTAATATTGAATATTTTATATTATATTAGTATTAAATATTCATATTTAAAAGTGTATTGAACTTAATTTTAAGTAAAGGCAGTCCATAATAATGTCGAAGGCCGTAAAGTCTGCCAAGTCGCACTTGGCAAGCGTGGTACACTATGACCTTAACCCTTCGCAGTCTGATAGAAACGCGTAAGGTAATTATTTTATTATTTTATAGCAATTATAAATATATTTTTTGTAAAGAAAGATGACATCGAACAGCCAAGAGATGGCTTATGGTTATTGTGCGTTATCCCTAAGAAATAAACATATACCATCGCGGACTTTTTTGTAGACCGTTTTATTGTGTACAATACTATACGTATATATCTTCCTCTTGAATTGCTTTATCTAATAAAAAAAACGCATCAAAATCCGTACTTTTAAAGATCTAAGCATACATAGAGACAGACCGACAGTGGGAAGCGACATTGTTTCATACTATGTAGTGATATTTCATGTAATATTGATAAAAGTGACTAAAGCTGACAATTTCTATATGTATTTGTATTTTGTTTATAGTTCCCGAGCTGGGCGGACTGGCTCGCCGTGCAGCGGGTTGCTCCAGCGCATTCTCCGCGCCGCCGCCCGCCGCCCATCACGATCCAGGTAATGCTTTAAAATATAAATGTCCGTTTAAAGGTATCAGCGATTATTGGTTACTGAGAATTTGTAATTACGAATATCGGAAAGTGCAAAAGAACCTAAAGCTATCAACTTTAAATTGAATTCTGGGGGAAGGTAAACGCACTGTAAAATTAATTAATGAAATAATAATTTTTATTCTCGTGAACGAAGTAAGTACTGTACTACGAAAAGGTAATTGCTTTTAGTTTTAAAATGCTATGGATACCAAAAGGGTATTATTCTAATCATACACGTTTTCCTCTAACGGTACATGTAATGAACGTATCTGTAATTCAATGAATATTTATAAACAATTGTTACCCGAACATTTAAACATTTCGTTTCTTTAAGCACTTTATATTGCTACAAAATATAAAATCGTTAAACATCCCACAAACTACCAAGAACTACTTCTTTTACACGTTTACTTTAGGAGTAAGTTAGATGTATAAGAGAAAGTGGGTTTCTATTAGATCTGTAATTAAATATTCTTCCTTCCCGCTAAATCTGAAATGTTCGTAGTTCAAAAGGTGGAATAAACTAGCAGTTACGAGATATCTCGGTTCACTTTTATACTCGCAAAGTTCTTTCAGTTCTCGGCTCTCGGTTAAGTAATTAATTCTTTTAGCCAGTCTGATTGAATTAATCGCTTCTCCGGCAACTTAAAATAAAATAAGCCTAATGGCGGCAGACCCGACCAGAATGCAAGATTTCACACCATATATTTGGAGCGTTTATCAAAATATAATTATCGATTTACAATTAACCTTTAAATGTAATTTCGGTAAATTTCGATTGACCGTTACTTAAGCTGTTCTACTTCGACTTTATCATCTTTTTACCGAAATGTAGATATAGATATTTCTATAGTCATTGCAACTGTTACAACGTCACGCCAGGCGTTCATGTCGAGATAAGACAGATGCAGTTCCAATTTCGACTTTAAAAACGAGAGTCATTGTTTTATTAAATCACGAAACACCGCGCACTCAATACGAGTTGTTACGAAGAAATCTCCCTAAAATCTTCAATATTTATGAGATACCGTTAAGTGTGGCTTGATATAACATACATTGTTTGAATTTGTTCGCGTGTATAAGTTTTTTTATTTCGTCTATTCGTTATTTCGAGCCACGCAAACTTGTTGTTCGAATATATTAAGGCGAACGAAAGTGTTGGACTTATTGTTGACAACATTTTATACGGAGAGTTATAATGATTAATGCATCACATGTTTATTTTATTGTTAGAGATCGGACGGGCACCCGTCTGAACTCC
>DWDT01003282.1:0-12511 GCA_018245595.1 Microceris scylla | reverse complement strand
TTAAATGAATATTTTCGAAGATATTATAGATTTAAAATTGCGGGACGTAGCGCTTGCGGCGGTACTGGCCGGCCGGGGCGGCGACAGCGTGCCCACGTTCAGTTTTTCTGTAGTGTATTTAGTACCAGCATTGCATCCGTGCGAAGCCGGGGCGGGTCGCTAGTATATGTACGGCACGTAATGCTCTACAAAAATTGTGTTCTCCGTAGGGAAAAATTACCATAATTTTGTTACCTATAACTAAATTCAATTTTAACCAAAAGTAGATATTGCCGGCTTTGATATTAATGACTCACATTAATGAGACTACGCAACAAGATAGACTTTATTTTATCGAGATATTCTACAAGTCGGCCACAATATATCGACAGCAGTAAAGTAAGTTGGAACAAACTCTGCCATCTACGCGCTATTGCGCGTGCGCTGCTTGCGTGAAATGTTTCTTAATTCTACATCAAACTCCGCGGCAGCATACCTGTCAATATCTTTTATGTGTAAGTCGTCGTTGCCAAAGTAGCGAACTATAAATACATTTAGTATTTTATTTCCATTGCACGTTTAGTTGTAACAAACTGATACCTACTTATCAAAATAAATATTTCTATCGCTTCTGATATTTAAAGTAGATAAACTTTGTCCTTCATACCACGTAGTTTGGACATTGTTCCCTTTAGTTTTCATGTACTTTTATTTGTTTATAGGACAAACAGGCTAAATTTCGCAAAGTACTAGAAGAAAAAGCATCCATGAGGAAAGTAAAGATCGCTAAACCTTGCTTGGAGCGTAGGGAACGAGAACAATTGGAAATATCGCAGGATAGACACATAGACGTACTTAGGCAGTGCGCACAGCAAATAAAACCACCGCCCATGCTAAAATCGTGGGAAAAGAAAATCATGAACTTAATTCCTAACAAACTTCGGAATGCATTTCCCTCTATAATGGAGGAGTTGCTCAATGAAAGCAAGGAGGAGTGGAATAGGCATCTCCACGATTTGGCGGTCAAGACAGTTATACGAGACGTTTCAGGAATCCCACGAAAACGATATGAAGAACCATATTTTAAATTTATGGGCGTTACCCCGTACTACGTAAAGATGCTTAGGTACCGAAAAAATCTTAAAGACGGATCGTTAATTCTACATCCGTTTATACGGTTAGTGATAGAATCATCAGATAAAACGTTTCCAGAATGTATCATTAACTTATCTAAATATCGAGCTAAAGGATCTTTGAAATTAGAAGATTTTGAGACCAAAGTTATGGAAGATATCAAAAGAGCGGATTATCTTGTATCCAGTACCTGGTATTCAATTCTTGTACAATGGTTAAAGAATCCCCGATGCCTTAAAGGGATGAAACCCAAGAAAATACCGGAATTTGTAAAATGTGCTACAAAGATGATATCAATGCAAATACAAGAACTGATGCGCCGGTCCATTAATGCCATAATAGAGTCTCTTAAAGATCCCGAATATGTTCCTATACTGAACATAGAGCTGGATTTTGATGGTGAGTTTGTGTACGATCCATCACTAGAGGAAGTATACGGGGTGTATCGTAACATTGCTGACGCCATTTCACATATCTCTCAAAGACTAATGCCTATTGAACAGTACCTTAGATTACCGTACAATTACGACGCTTTACCTGTCCAATATAATGAGTGGTTACATGAAGACGGACATCAGCGGCTTCAGCAACAACTAAATGTAGTATTTGCTCCTTTAGTGCAATACTTGGAAGCATTAAGAGAACGGTATAATATGTTATATGGTGAGTCAGTTAAGAGAGCTTTACAACAATTTATTGAAGAAACTACAGAATTTGAGATATCTCGGGATAAAATAAAATATTTTCAGGGTATAGACTCCGAAATAACTGCTGTTCTAGAAAACGAATATTTTAATTGCGCTGTTGTTGGTCAACTCAGAATGGTTGATGGCTTAAAAAGAAAAGCAATGGAATTTGTTAATGATATTATTGCTGGAATAGTCAAAACTCATATGGGTGAAAACAACAGCATTTGCACAGAATTTGAAATAATTGCAGCTAAAGCTATGAAAGAACCAGAAAATGCAGCTGAACTAGTTGAACAAGGTGTTTACATTCTACATGCCAAAACAGTACTAGTGGAAGGTCTCAAGGAAAGAATACTAAGGCAAATAAATATAATATCAAATCTATTAGAAATGACTTCACTTTCTCCCGAACATGTAGCATCGAATACACGAACTGTGAATTGGCTCTCGGATATTAAACCAATATTTGAGAAAAATGCAGCTGCTTATGAGACTTTCAAAGCAGATATGGAAGAACATTTGTTAGGGAGAATCGCGTATCTTAATAATGAAGTTATGGAAATGGTGCCTTATTTAGAACTTCTCGACAACATGGATGATATAAATCATACTCTTGAGTATTTGGAATACTTACGCAAACTTGTACACCGCTTGTCTGATTGTGATAAAATTGTCACATGGATAAATAATGAAGAAACAACATTTAAATTCCCAGTCACATCGTATCCTGATCTAGAAGAGATTAAAGATTTTATTATTCCATTCTACAATCTTGTCTATCTGGTACATAGATGGAAGCGTAGTTACTACACTTGGATGGATGGACCATTTGAATATTTGGACCATGAAAAAATTGAGCAAGATCACGATTTCTACTATAAAGAATTTCTCAAACTTTCGAAAGCGTACAGGACGAAAATAAAACAACAAATAGCAGAAGGTGTTGAAAAAAGATTTCAAGGACTTGTTGATGACCCTGACATAAATAACTTACCTGCACCAATGAAGTTGTGCGCTCAAGCGGTTGCTGAGATTAAAGACTGGCGCCCTAATGTTCAAATGAGCCATATTATGTGTAACCCAGCTTTGGTGCAGAGACATTGGGATGAAATGTCAAGTATTGCTGGATTTGATTTAACACCGACAGCTGGTACCACGTTACGGAAAATTATTAATTTCAATCTGTGGGATGACCTAGATCAATATGAAATCATAAGCGTAGCAGCGACTAAAGAACTAGCGTTAATAACGAATTTAAACAAAATGATGGCAGAGTGGACAGACATTTGTTTCAAGACTAGTCCTTATAAAGACACTGGAATTTTTATTCTGTCGGGTCTAGATGATATTCAAAGTGTTTTAGATGATCATATAGTTAAGACTGTAGGCATGAGAGGTTCCGCATTTGTTAAACCTTTTGAAGCACAAGTAAGAGCATGGTATGAAAAAATTGTTCGTGTCAATTCCACAATCGACGAGTGGGGAAAAGTTCAAAGTCAATGGCTTTATTTACTTCCTATCTTTTCTTCTAAAGATATAGTTGCTCAAATGCCTGAGGAAGGAGTTATGTTTGTCGAAGTAAATAATATATACCGCCGCTATATGGGTTCCGTAGATAAAGACCCTCATGTTTTAGAAATAGCTGGTGGTGCCGGAGTCTTAGAATCATTCAAAATTGCTTCTGGATTCTTAGAAAAAATTAATGATGGAGTAAACAACTATTTAGAAAAGAAACGATTATATTTTCCACGATTTTTCTTCTTATCGAATGATGAAATGTTAGAGATATTGTCTGAAACAAAAAATCCTCTCAAAGTTCAGCCTCATTTAAAGAAATGCTTTGAAGGAATAAACCGATTAGTTTTTGATGAAGAATATAATATATCAGCGATGATATCTATGGAAGGTGAGCAAGTAGAATTTCTAGAAACCATAAGCGTATCAGCTGCTAGAGGTTCGGTAGAAAAGTGGCTAGTGCAAGTAGAAGACCAAATGCTGAAAGCGGTCAAATCAGAAACTGAATTATCTTACTATGATTATCCGAATTTGGGCCGCGTGGAGTGGATACTGTCCTGGGAAGGAATGGTAGTTTTGGCTATATCACAAATATATTGGGCCGTTGATGTTCACGAGGCCTTAAACACCCATAAATTAAGTGAACTCCGGGCTTTTCATGTTGGATTGACAAAACAATTGAATGAGACTGTTGCGGTTATACGTCGTACAGACCTTACAAAACTTAATAGTGTTACTGTTAAGGCGCTTATCGTTATAGATGTTCATGCTAAAGATGTAATACAAGATCTTTTAGATAAAAATGTTACAGAAGTGACAGATTTTCAGTGGCTAGCACAGTTAAGATATTATTGGGAAGAAGAGCGCGTGTTTGTAAAAATAATTAATGCTGTTGTTAACTACGCTTATGAATATTTAGGTAATTCTGATCGATTAGTTATTACTCCGTTAACTGATCGTTGTTATCGCACCCTAATAGGCGCTTATTATCTTCACCTAAACGGAGCCCCCGAAGGGCCAGCAGGTACTGGAAAAACTGAGACAACGAAAGACTTAGCGAAAGCTTTGGCAGTGCAGTGTGTAGTATTTAATTGTTCGGATGGCCTAGATTACAAAGCTATGGGCAAATTTTTTAAAGGCTTAGCTTCTTGTGGTGCTTGGGTGTGTTTTGATGAATTTAATAGAATTGAAGTTGAAGTTCTGTCTGTGATAGCACAACAAATATTATGTATAGTGCAAGCGGTCAGACAACACTTAGAAACATTTGATTTTGAGGGTACCACATTAACACTTAATCCTGCTTGTTATGTTTGTATAACAATGAACCCTGGCTACGCTGGTCGTTCTGAACTGCCTGATAACCTTAAAGTATTGTTTCGAACCGTGGCTATGATGGTACCGGACTATGCCATGATAGGTGAAATCTCATTGTATTCATTTGGTTTTATAGACGCTCGAAGTCTTTCCGTAAAAATAGTGACTACTTATCGCCTTTGCTCCGAACAGTTATCGTCTCAAAATCACTATGATTACGGAATGCGGGCAGTTAAAACAGTCTTGTCAGCGGCTGGCAATCTAAAACGAAGTTTTCCAAATGAAAGTGAAAGCATATTGTTGCTTAGATCAATTACAGATGTAAATTTACCAAAGTTCTTATCGTTCGATGTGCCTTTGTTTGAAGGTATTATATCCGATTTATTCCCGGGAATCACTCTGCCCAAACCAGATTACGAAAATTTTTTACGAGCATGTAATGACATGTGTGAACAAAATAATCTCCAACCATTGGATTGCTTTTTGCTAAAAGTTATTCAAACCTATGAAATGATGATCGTTAGACATGGATTTATGTTAGTTGGCGATCCCTTCTCTGGAAAATCTATGACGTTAAAGGTACTTTCTGAAGCGTTGACGCTTATGAAAGAGCGCAATCAGCCAGGTGGGTGTGAGTGTACATATAAAGTATTAAATCCAAAAGCGGTAACGATGGGACAACTATACGGAGCCTTCGATCCCATATCTTATGAATGGACTGATGGAATTGTCGCTACAATGTTCAGAGACTTTGCATCAGAAGACACACCTGTGAGAAAATGGATCGTATTTGATGGTCCTGTTGATGCCGTATGGATCGAGAACATGAATACTGTCTTAGATGATAATAAAAAACTTTGCCTCACTTCAGGTGAAGTAATGGCCATGTCTAATGTGATGTCAATGATTTTTGAAGTAATGGATTTGGCCCAAGCCTCTCCTGCCACTGTATCTAGATGTGGAATGATATATATGGAATCTGCTTCACTAGGATCTAGACCATTTTATAAATCATGGTTGAGTACCCTTAATCCTATATGGCTTGAAGAAAATGAAGAATATATATATAGCATGTGTGATTGGTTACTGGATCCATTAATTTATTATGTAAAAAAACATTGCATTCAGCTGGTTACAGCGGGTGATGTTAACTTAGTAATTAGCACTCTTCGCCTAGTGGAGATGCTTATGGATAACGCTATAGAAGGTGAAGAGGATACAAAATATACCAGGACTTGGTTTCTCGCTTCATTTATGACTGCTTTAGTTTGGGGCATTGGAGGTATATTAAATTCCGACTCCCGTGAAAAGTTCGATGACGTCGTCAAGGAATATTTTAGAGGAGAGCTTGGTATTCCAAATAGCATAGAGAGAATGGACGTATCCATTCCTGGCGAAGGAATGATAATAGATCATTATTATATGTATAAAGGCAAAGGTTGTTGGAAACCTTGGCCAGATGCCGTTAAAGCTGTTCAAATTCGGGAACAGATTAATCTCTTGCAAACAGTAATACCAACATTAGAAACTGAAAAGTATATATTCTTATTAAAACTACACACAACATTTTCCAAACCATTATTATTAATTGGCCCAACAGGTACCGGCAAAAGTTTCTATGTTCAAAATTTTCTCATGAACAACATTGATATGGAAAAATATACTCCAGGATTTATTACCTTTACAACGACTACATCTGCGAATCAAACACAAGATTTGGTATTGTCAAAGTTAGTGAAAAGACGCAAAAATAATTATGGTCCTACTAAAGGAAAACAAGCTATAATCTTCATAGATGACATGAATATGCCAGCTAAAGAAGTTTACGGTGCACAACCAGCCATTGAATTGTTAAGATTATATTTTGATCAAAAACATTGGTACGACCTGAAGACAACGGACAAACTATATATTTATGATACATTCTTCTACGGCGCTATCGGACCTGTAGGCGGCAGCAGACAACTCATATATCCGAGAATGCTAAGGCATTACAATATTTATTCAATCAACGAATTTTCAAAGGAAAGTATGACTAAAATTTTTACATCATTATTACAACTGGGATGGCGGCGGAATGGTTTCGGCCAAGATGCTCAACCTGCAATAGTTAATATTATAACGGCTACCATGGAAATTTATGATCAAGCTACTGAAGGTTTGCGACCAACGCCAGCTAAATCACATTATATATTTAACTTAAGAGACTTTTCAAGAGTAATTCAAGGTTGTGCTTTACTACGAAAGGAATCAGCCGATAATAAGAAAACGTTCGTAAGAATATGGGTTCATGAAATCATGAGGGTTTTTTATGATAGACTTGTAGACGACTTAGATCGCTCATGGTTTTTTGATATTTTAAGGAAATCTACGCGAGACTATATGAAAGACACGTTTGAATCAGCTTTAGACAACTATATAAATGATAATGGTGATGTCACCCAAGAAAGTATTAAAAAAATGATGTTCGGCTGTTACTTAGATACGGACAGCGTTGAAGGAGAAAGACGCTATGAAGAAATACCTTCGAAAGAAGTATTTTCAAATGTTGCTATACAAATGTTAGCAGAATATAATTCGATGCATAAAGCCAAGATGACAATAGTTTTATTCGATTATGCTCTAGAGCACTTATCAAGAATATGTCGGCTGCTATCAATGCCATCAGGAAATGCCTTATTAGTAGGCGTAGGTGGGTCCGGGCGTCAATCATTAACTCGCTTAGCAAGTACAATATTAGGGCAACAAGTTTTTCAACCAGAAATTACTAAATCTTATAGTATAAAAGATTGGCATGATGATATAAAACTAGTACTAAGAGAATCCGGCGGATTAAACAAAGATACAACTTTTCTATTTACTGAAAGTCAAATTAAAGAGGAACTATTCATACAAAATTTAGACAGTTTACTAAATTCAGGAGAAGTTCCAAATTTATACGGTTTAGATGAAAAACAAGAAATCCTCGAATTAGTAAGGCTGGCGGCTCAGGGGGGAAACAGAAATCTCGACATAAGTCCTTTGCAAATTCTGGCATTTTTCGTAGGCCGTTGTAAAGCTAAATTACATATTGTGTTATGTTTCAGTCCGATTGGCAGTTCATTTAGAACTAGATTACGTCTTTATCCATCTCTTGTAAATTGTTGCACTATTGACTGGTATGACAGTTGGCCAGAAGACGCCTTAGAAATGGTTGCGCATTTTTACATGGTCAAAGTAAACGTTCCCGATGCGGTGAAAGCTGCAGCAGTAATTGCTTGTAAGCAATTTCATGTGGATGCTAGACATGTATCAATAGATTTCTTTAACCAATTCGGCAGGAAAACTTACATAACATCTGCATCTTACTTAGATTTGATTAAATCATTCACAACCCTAACTAATAGAAAACAGAGAGAATTGAGAGCTGCGAAGTTGAGATATACAAATGGTTTAGATAAATTAGGTCAAGCAGCTGATGCGGTTGCAATCATGCAACGTGACTTAAATGCTCTTAAGCCGCAATTAATTATAATGGCTGCAAAATCAGCCAAGATGATGGAGGAAATAGAAATTGAAACAGCAACTGCTGATAAGGCCGCTGCGCAAGTAAGAGAAGACCAAAAAGTCGCTAACGTACAAGCTGCAGCTGCACAAGAACTAAAAAAAGATTGCGAAGCTGACTTAGCATTAGCGTTGCCAATTCTTGAGGATGCAATTGCAGCGTTGAACACACTTAAACCAGCTGATATTACTATTGTTAAATCTATGAAAAACCCTCCAGCCACAGTAAAGCTAGTAATGGCTGCTGTATGTGTAATGAAAGGCATTCCGCCTGATAAAATACCAGATCCTGATAATCCAGGAAAGAAAATGTTGGATTATTGGGGACCTAGTAAAAGAATTCTTGGAGACATGGGATTTTTAGACTCGCTTAAAAATTTTGACAAAGACAATATACCGATAGCTACTATGCAAAAGATTCGAAAGGAATATTTGTCCCATAAAGATTTTAAGCCTCATATTATAGCTAAAGCATCTACTGCAGCAGAAGGCCTGTGTAAATGGATTATTGCAATGGACATGTATGATGCTGTAGCTAAAGTAGTAGCTCCTAAGAAAGCAAAACTAGAAGCTGCAGAGAAAGAATTTGCCGAGACCATGGCAATTTTAGAAGAAAAGAAAGCTACAGTGGCGCGGTTAGAAGCAAAACTTGCTGAATTGAATGAAGCGTTAGAAGAAGCTAATATAAAGAAGAAAGCTCTAGAAGATGAAGTACAGTTATGTATTGATAAGTTGTATCGAGCTGAAAAATTAATTGGTGGCTTGGGAGGTGAAAAAGTGAGATGGACTGCGGCAGCTGAAAATTTACAGTTATTATATGATAATCTGGCTGGGGATATTTTAGTTTCTTGTGGTATAATAGCCTATTTAGCACCCTATACTTTGCCGATTAGAATAGAAATAACGGAAAAATGGCGAAAATTGGTAATTAAGTTGGACATGCCGCATTCTGAACAGTTTGTCTTTAGAGATGTCTTGGGTACTGATATTAAAATACAAAATTGGTATATTGCTGGTTTACCTAGAGATTCGTTTTCTACCGATAATGCAATCATTCAAGATAATTCAATGCGTTGGTCTTTACTCGTTGACCCACAAGGACAAGCTAATAAATGGATAAAAACTATGGAAAAATCAAACGATCTACAAGTAATGAAATTTACCGATGGTAACTATATGAAAGTTATAGAAACATGCTTAGAATATGGTAAACCAGCATTAATTGATTGTATTTTGGAAGACGTCGAAGCTCCTTTAGACCCCGTATTATTAAAACATACATACACGCAAGGTGGAAAGGAATTCATTGCGCTAGGTGACAACGTTATAGAATATCATCCCAATTTCCGATTGTACATGACAACAAAGCTAAGAAATCCTCATTATTTGCCAGAAATTTTTAATAAAGTCACCTTAATAAATTTTGCTCTTACTAAAGATGGCTTAGAAGATCAATTGCTTGGAATAGTGGTAGCCAAAGAAAGGCCAGACTTGCAAGAAAAAAGGGAAAAATTGATAGTACAAAGTGCAGCAAATAGAGCCGCTTTAAAACAAGTAGAAGACGATATATTAAGAACTTTGCAAGAAACGAAAGGAGATATATTAGAAGACGAAAGTGCTATAGAAGTTTTGGATTCCTCAAAAATATTAGCTATAGATATTATGAAAAAACAAGAAGCTAGCTTAGAGACTGAAATTATAATCGAAAAATTTAGACTAGGGTATAGGCCAATAGCATCTCATTCAGCAGTATTGTATTATTGTGTTACCGAATTACCCAACGTAGACCCAATGTACCAATACTCGTTAACTTGGTTTATTAATCTATATATTATATCTATTGAGAATGCAAATAAGTCCAAAGACTTAGAGAAGAGACTGAAGTTTCTCAAAGATACATTTACCTATAACTTATATAGCAATGTGTGCAGATCTCTGTTTGATAAGGACAAATTAATGTTTTCCTTTATCATGTGTTCTAAAATGATGTTGTCGACTGAAGAAATGAATCACGATGAATATATTTTTCTTATAACGGGGGGTATAGCCGTAGAAAATCCACTTAAGAAACCTGTCGACTGGCTTCCTGATAAAGGGTGGGATGAAATTTGTCGAATAAACGATCTACCGGCATATAATGGACTCAAAGATAATTTTACGGGTAATTTAAAGAAGTGGAAAGAAGTGTATGACGAGTTCGAACCCCATAAAAAAACATTACCTGGAGGTTGGGATGAAAAGCTTACACAATTCCAAAAGTTGTTAATAATAAGAGTTTTACGGCCCGATAAATTAACAATAGCTATTTCAGACTTCGTCGAAAAACAAATGGGGCAAAAATACATATTACCACCGCCATTTGACATAGGTAAATCCTTTGGTGACTCTAATTGTCTAGCTCCTCTGATATTTATATTATCACCTGGATCTGATCCTATGGGAGCACTGATTAAGTATTGTGAACGAATGGGATATAGTCACAGATTCAGTTCCATATCTTTGGGTCAAGGACAGGGGCCAATTGCACGAGCAATGATAGAACGAGCTCAATTGGAAGGCGGTTGGGTATGTCTACAAAATTGTCACTTAGCTGTGTCTTGGCTTCCCGCGCTGGAAAAAATTGTAGAAGGTTTTGATTTAACAAACACTGATCTTAGTTTTCGACTTTGGTTAACCAGTTACCCATCCGACAAATTCCCACAATCCGTGTTACAAGTAAGTGTTAAAATGACAAACGAGCCTCCTACTGGACTACAGCATAACCTTAACCGATCTTATATATCAGAACCTGTGAAGGAACCGGAATTTTTCGAAGGTTGTCCTGGAAAAGACAAACCTTTTAGTAAGTTACTGTATGGGATTAGTTTCTTTCACGCAGTCGTGCAAGAAAGAAAGAAATTTGGACCTTTAGGATGGAATATTCAATATGGTTTCAACGACTCTGATTTCCAGATATCTGTTATGCAACTCCAGATGTTCCTAAATCAGTACGAAGAAATACAATATGTCGCTATTAAATACTTGACTGGAGAATGTAACTATGGTGGTCGAGTAACAGACGACTGGGACCGACGATTAATTGTAACTATTCTTGACAAATACGTGAATCCTGAAGTAGTTAATGATCCAAATTATCTATTTTGCGATATGGGATCTCAGTACGGATTACCGCGTAGGTGTGAATATCAAGATTACCTTAAGCATATTGAATCGGTGCCTGTGAATCCTCCCCCAGAAGTTTTTGGGTTACATATGAACGCGGGAATAACAAGAGATTATTCTATATCAATGGAGTTAGCCGCATCTTTGGTTCTTGTAGAAGGTGCTGGTAGTGGAGGAGAAGGTGGTAATACAGAAGTTATTCTTGTACAGATGGCTTCAGAAATATTATCAAAATTACCAAAACCCTTTGATGTCGAACAATCACAAAATAAATACCCAGTGGATTATAATGAGTCAATGAACACAGTGCTTATTCAGGAAATGGAAAGGTTTAATAAGTTACTCAATGAAATCAGACATTCATTGTTGGATTTACAAAAAGCTGTGAAAGGCCTTATTGTAATGTCTCCTGCTTTGGACAAGCAATCGAACGCTATGTTATTGGGACAGATACCGGATAACTGGCGTAAGATGTCTTATCCTAGCTTAAAACCTCTACCTAGTTACGTAACAGATTTTGTAGAACGCTTAACAATGTTGGAAGATTGGTATGAAAATGGAAAACCATCTACCTTTTGGCTTTCAGGTTTCTTTTTCACACAGGCTTTCTTAACAGGTTCTGTTCAAAATTATGCAAGAGCCAAAAAAATACCCATAGATTTATTAATTTTTGATTTTGAAATGCGGCGGGTTGATTATGAAGACATCCCACCAGAATGGGGTGTTTATGTACACGGTCTGTTTATGGACGGTGGTCGCTGGGATCGGCAAACCTATGCCATTGGGGAGCAGCTTCCAAAAATATTAAATGACAATATGCCTGCTATTTGGCTGTATCCGAAATTGAAGCTTGAATTTAAAGAGGGTTCTAGGTACAAATGTCCACTTTACAAAACATTAGAAAGAAAAGGCGTGTTGGCGACGACAGGACACTCGTCCAATTTTGTACTGGCTTTTTACTTGCCGTCCGACAAACCTTCTGCGCATTGGATTAAAAGAAGCGTTGCATTGCTATTACAGCTTGATAATTAAATCTACTTATTGTTCTCCTGGAAGAAATCGAGGCAATTGTAACATATATCAATATCACAAACATAGAAGTAACTATTGGTAAATATAGATTAATGGGTCATATGATATAATTGTGTACAAGCTTTAAGAACTGTTATCTATAG
>DWDT01003281.1:0-12512 GCA_018245595.1 Microceris scylla | reverse complement strand
ATCTAATCGCTGATTGTACTCAAAATTAAATAATTAGCTCTATTTTTGCTGATATTGAATAAAAAGTGTTTTGGTACCATTTCCAGGTCTAATAGTGTCAACGCCTACCGGCAGCACGGCCTACGCAGTTGCAGCGGGCGCCAGCATGATCCATCCATCTGTACCGGCCATCATGGTCACACCTATCTGTCCACACTCATTATCCTTCCGGCCCATTGTGGTACCTGCTGGTGTGGAGCTGAAGGTGAGGTTATTGGGCATTAATGACTAGTAACAATGAATCATATGTATGCAGGGTTGATTTCTTTATGGAGGTTGTGATAATCAAGATCCAGATACTCATATATTAGGTGACATTAGTGATCTGTTCCCTTAAGGAGTAGCAATATATTTTGACTGTCGTAGCAAGTACGACTTCTCTACAGACGTACTATTGTATTAGCTTGAACTAGCAAGTGAATCGGGGCTTTGTGCTTTTGTAAAATGAACAATTAATGGTACTAATAATACCAGGTCAACCCACTTACTACTGTCAGTTGACAAATTAGGCATGAATAAATTTAAATGGTTTTCACAAGTTAGCTATGCAGTTGATGTACACACCTACATACATGTATTTCTTAATATATATCTGTATAATAGATAATTGTATATCTGCAGAACAAATGCTGCTTAATCCATAAATATTAATCATTTGTAAGAAAAGAATTTGCAATTTCAATCAGATTAGGTCATTATTCAATGGACCAATTGGCTAGTCCTTATTTAATGATAACAACTGACACTAATTATTATAATAGTGTCACTATATTTATATAATGGTATCAATACATTTTTACTATGAGGTATAAACGTCGACACACTCACACAAATTCCAAGTATAATGCAATTGAGTTAGAAGAGGGTATAGTCGAGTGGGCTAGCGAGGGCGCGCTAGGTGGTGTGTAGAGGATGTGTAGGTGGTGTGCAGACGGTGTGTAGAGAGCGTGCATTGTGTGCAGATCGCGCTGTCGCCGGAGGCGCGCAACGCCATGTGGGTGTCGTTCGACGGGCGCAGCCGCCAGGCGCTGCAGCACGCCGACAGGTACTGCCGCCCGCTCACACATACACAGTTCACACTGCTTCGTCATCATATTCATCTTATATATGCATATATTTATGTTGTCTGCTCAATATTCAATAAAAACGAGACGGATTGAACGGTGGCACTTTTATAATTAAATTGGACATCAGTTGGGCCAATATGCTGGTATTCCTGTCAAACGTCATCTCGCAAGTGAATTATTAATACCGGTTACATCTATGAAACAAGTCATAGATAATTGTTTTGTTTAGTGTTAGGTGAAATGACCTTATTTATGTAAGCGTTTTAGGCGACATAATTAACAAATTAAATTCACGTATATATTATAACACTAATGTGAAAATATAAAGAGTTACCCACCACCAAGCACCCCGCCTAGTACTAAAAAACGTGCGTAATATTTTTTTAGGTAAGAAAACAGTCCATAACAAATATTTGGGATAGGACAGCTTGTTTCAGATAAGACTTAACGTTAAAGCCCAAAATGTAGCCAGCGTGTCGTTCGATGGGTGCTCGCAAGTGACCCTCAAGCCGGGCGATAGGTAAACTCTGGGGGCGGGGGGGGGTCAGGGTAGGGTGCTGCGAAGGATATCGATAAAAGGGTCCTACATTTTGTGTTCTTTAAACATACGTTCTTGCAGACTGTATTTTCATATTCCCATGTTCTTGAGTCAATTTTAAATAAACAAACTACTAAAAATATTCTTATAGCTTAAGAATTCGAAGATCGCGCGTTTGCATGGGTATCACGTTAGCATATGGTGATCGCGGGCGATGACCGCGATGTGGGTGCGATACCGTATCTAAGAATATTTGTTTTAACATCAATGCCCGATTTGGTTGATTGTCAGACAAAAAAATATCATGTGATAAAATACAATATCATATAATGCTTATAATGTATTTGTTCATCAGATAAAAACATTCCCAAGTTTGCAATATGGTAAAGGCGATAGCAAAATACTTTAACGCAGGTGGTCACGATAAAGTAGGTGACGCGTGCCGTATATTATTGCTATTTGACCACTGTGTTATAGCAAAATAATATGTAGTTCTATATCACTCTTCCTTGATTTGATGCGCCAAAATGCAAAAGTACATCATACTTTAGGAGAACACTCGCTTTATTAAATAGCATTGCTCGAAACTCACTTCAAATAAACTTTAATATTTCACTCATTTGTGACTACAGTGTAATATGTCACAAACGTTATGTTACAGAAAACAGAAAGTTCAAGTTCAAGAAAGTTTGAATATATTATCATTGTATGACTATTATAATATTATCATTATGACTTATAGACTATTGTATGATAATTATTATGATTTCAAACTTTCTGGAACTATTTTCTGAAAGATAATATTTTAGACATATTACACTGCAGTCGCAAATGAGCGATACCCATCGGCAGTGCGTTGAACCGTGTGGGTGTTACAGCCTGTACGTGACGACGTCGGTGTATCCGGTGCCGTCCATCTGCGCACAGGACCAGATCTCGGACTGGTTCGACTCGCTGGCCGAGTGCCTGCACTGGAACGTGCGCAAGAAGCAGAAGCACATGGACGAGCTCAGCGACGTCACGCACTCCTCCAGCGACACGCTCGAGGAGCTCGACAACAACCACCACGACGAGCGGCCCGCCGACACGTGACCGCCCGCCGGACACCTCCGCATTAGCCAATAAGTGTTCTATATTAACCGAGCATGGTTCAGAAAGCTCCAGACCGACCATTGCAATGACAATGGGCCAGCTGATGATATGTTACATCATCGCTGCTATTGTTATTAAGGATTAGACGTCAAGATCTGTTTGTTGACAAGCATTTACACTTTCAGTTTTGATTACATTGTGAAGCAAACTATTCAAAATGCTCTCGTGTAATATTTGAGTGAAAATTACGGTGATTATTGGGCAGACACTTTGCGGATCGCCAATGTTACTGCTCAAAATATAGCTCCATATTGGTTAAAACCGATTTGTAAATAGCTCTGAGAATTCTCTAAAATTGATCTTTAGAGCTCAATAAAATACTAACGACTCACTAAAATCGAGTTGTTTTAGTAACCAGGTTTACACTTTGCCAATAACTTTGCATCCAAACAAGATTTTCCATACAGTAGTAAGTTAATTTTTCTTAAACACTTTTGAATAGTTTGCTTACTTCGATAATTTTCGAAATCTATGATTATGACTGCTTTTATTTTGTTTATGACATGTTTTAAGATCGTTGATTATCGTTTGATATTGTGATACTTTAATAAACTTGTCTATGGTTGGGCATGTTTGCAGATTCTTTCCGGAAGGTTTTTAACATTCCCTAGGACAAAAAATAATGATTTTGTTATGTCTTTTATGGGTATGTATATTATATTATAGTCTTTTATTAAATAATAAAACGGTATTCCATGATTCTTATTGTACAGAAAATAAATTATAAATTTTTCTGTTAGCAATTCAGTTTCATAAGGAAGTTTGTTACTGATGTACACTGACAATTGTGATTACTTTATGAACAACTTTCTGAGATAAATAGGTTCAGTTTTAATCACTCATTGGTGAATGGGGACCATACAATAACTGAAAAAACTTGTGAACATCAGTCATTCATATACTACCAGCATATATATCAATTTCATGGTAAATAGAATAGGTAAAAAGTAAACCAGATAATACATTCAACTTTATTTATATATTTAAGACTGATGGCAGCTCAGTATTCTTCTGGGAGGGTTTAGAAACAAATAATCAACTTGTCTATGGCTTAAAATTTGATTCAAAAATTTTAAAACAATCTTAACTCTCTGAAACTTATGCTAAGCTTGCCTTAAATTCATGTTACATCACAAATAGTATTTCATCCATAAATAGCAGTATGCTACCATAAACACTGATGTAAGGGTACCATTGTCTATCTATAGACGAATCAAAGACAAGCATAAATTCATATCATAATATATTATATAGACTTATTGTTTTAAAACTAATAAGGTGCTACAGAAATAATAGTGCCAATTAAAATTTAAATAGAATTTAGCAGTGACAAACATGCACAAAATACTTTGGTATTTTTACTGTTAGTTTTAATTTAATATATGTATCACAACTCATTGTATAGGTGCTGGATATTTAAGAAAACCTTTTCTAAACAATAGGTATCTAATTATAGTGATTACTCCTATATATGTTTCTGTACAAAGGTATTTGTAATGTCTTAAATTTGTTCCTCGTGTGATTTTTATTATTATTTGAAATATTAAGATATCCTATGTGACAATGTTTAAATGTTTTATTATAAATTATACCTATTTCGATAACATCTTTGTATTTATTATTTTCTACCTGTTTAAGTAAACTCCGGCACGAAAATTGTGGCAGTTTATGTTATTATTTATTGAAGGACACCTAAAATCATGATTACGGTTTTGAATGACATTGTTCTGTGAATAGTCTTGCTAGCAACTGTGAACTTGTAATCTATAAAAGCCCTAATTTTGTTCTAATCTTATTACAATTTAATAATAACATTGAAACAAAACTAAATCTAGATTCAATATAAGGATAGTGCAGTTTGAAAAAATAATACAGAAGAACGCACCACACATAAATTTAAATAGTCAAATAGAAAAAGTTAACTTATTTTTCGGGTTTTCATTTAAGCTGTTGTAGGGTATTTTAAATTAAAGGTTTATGTGTATGAAGAACACTCTAAATGAAGAAGAAATATGTCAGAGGCTTAACGATGCAGATATTGGGGCACTAGGTGTTCTTTGTCTGCTCTGCAATCTGGCATAATAGTATAATATTCAATAATCAATAGAGATGTATGTGCTACCATCTAGGCGATAAAACTGACACGTTTTGGTTCAGTCGGGCTTCTGACTCCCCTATCAAATCATAGGTACATGTTTTGTCAATGTGATAATTTGATCAATCCTATATTTCTGAGTCCTGCTCATATCCTGGGCTGTCATATGCAAAAAAAATAATGTTCATGTTGCTCAAAGTTGTTCCGTTGGATAAATGTATTTTTATGCAAAAATAAATTACTAAACTTTCACAAAAATTTTAATACCTAACATAGTTACTGTTTTAAACTTTAATGTGTCACAAAAATAGCTTGTAAAAATAAGTTAGAGTTCCAAACGGTAACTTGTCAAAATAAGGTAACGTTATATTCAGACCTCAGCTTCATAATTAATTTACATGTAGTTATAGTATTTACGTAACTAACAATTTCGCGTACGTAAGTAAAAGTTTCATAAATAATGAAACAAATAGAACAAATTAAATAGTATTATGTATATGTTATGTTTTTTCCAAATCAACTTTTCATTCATTATTATTTTAAAAGCATATCATAGTTCTGCAAACCAGTAGTTACAATTTCTACGCAAAATAATGGAATTCAAGGCAGTATACTGCATTTACAACTGTCATGCAAAATATGTGTCTGACCTGACATATAACCTATAAATAAAGCAAAATAAACAAATTAGTTACATAAAAATAATGTCGAAGATATCGTCATTAATAAACTATGTATCAAAGCGAAATATATATTTATCAGCAGCACGGGAGGGCAAAAGGAATTTCAGAAAATTTGTAATCCCGAATAAGAGAGGCTCTCGTATACACAAGCAGCGACAAGCTGGTCCGAACCCTGAACTGGAAGTGGACCATCGGGGAGTGAGAAAAGTGGGCTACTGTATGAACGACAAATTTGTAACCATACCTGAAATGATACCTGAACTAATCGTTCCCGACTTGAGTGACTGCGATCTAAAACCCTACGTCACTTACAAATCTGAGGATGTTATTCAGAGTGAATTTACTCCAAAGCATCTATTCGATGCGGTGTATAGCAAAAAAATCGTCACAGATTTTAAACAGGGAAAATTAGATGCTGATGGACAACCACTGGAGCCATCGAAAGAAGAATCCATGCAACCTGAGGAAGCCGTTGCAAACGCGAAACGAACCGGCTCGGATATATTTTAATTGTGTTCAATTTATAACATTAGTATGTTTTAGTTAAAATAAATTATGTTTTAATAAAGGGTTTATTAGTGTCCCGCTATAATTCGCAATTCTATAAAGAAAATGTAAAAAAATACTTATTGTATTTAAAATAATAATAACCCAATGACCTTCGTCACCAATAACCGGTTAATGATACCTATGTTCAAGTTTTTAGAGATTAAAACATTTTTGAATAAGTACATTCTTGAAAAAATACATTTATAATCACTTTAATACCCTCTAAGGATCTTTAATGCCATTAGAACTGGTAATTCATACGACAAAAATAGATGTTTTAGGTTTCAAGACACCCATTTATTCGCTAAATCATAACATCAGGTTTAATGAATATGACCCCTCAGGTCATCGAGATAAAGCCTAATAGCAAATACCAAACCTATTAGTAAATGGTAAACAAGTACCATTTTACAGATGACCTGGCCGGAGTTTATCTAATATTTATCGTACTTTATTGCATCTCAATAAATGTTGAGCATTTTATCATTTTGGAGCCACATATCATTACGCGCGGCTGTGCAATAGACTGCGCGTGCGCACATCGAACCGTTGCTATATCCACCTACATATAGATACGATGGGTGGTAATTATTCCGCTATGGATCCGATGGACGTCCCCGTCCCTGATATATCGAAATTATTTGAACGTGATGGTTACTTGAAGCCGTATGAACGAGAAATTCGAAGACGGTATGTAATTATTCTTGTTTTCTCATATTCCAAAGCTTTCATCGGCTTTTAGGACCTAAACGAACGAAATTTGTGTAATTTGCGCCAGTTATAGAGGTTAACTCTTTCGTGTTTATTATGTTATGTCAAACAAGCCGATAAAGCGCTTAAGAAAAGGAGGTTTTATTTTGGTACAAAATTGTGTTTAAAGGATTTATGTATACCGTTAAAGGTTTTTAATTGTAACTAAAAGAGTTGTGAAGTATATGTGTGTAGTGTTTCGTAATTTATAATGAAGTAACTTTATTAAAGTAAACAATCCTCAGCTTGAAATACTATCCAGCGCAAACAGCGCTTTTTATCATTGTGATATTTCAATGTCAAACAAAAGTCGTATTGCTATTTACAATCAGCGTACAATTTGAATTATTTACATGCCATAACATTGAATGTTACCGAACGTTCATCTTATTTAAATATGTATGATACACTCCAGTTGTGGAATTTTGTTGAATATATTTTATTACAACTCTGTTTATGTTTTAATTTAATCTATTCGTTTGCCGGCGAACAGGAAGGGAAATACATAATATAGTCATATAAAGTTAATAAAAACTTTCTTCATCCATCAATATATTAAATTTACGTTTGCTATTGTTTTTCACATTTTATGACTTTATTTAATAGAAACTGTACTCGGTCTTGCACGAGATGAACGATAAAAATAAATAAAAGTGTCAGATAAGATTCTGTATAAACAATTGACGTCTGTATTAAATTTAAATACTTCTGCACATATTTGGTGTATTAATATCTACATAAGTAAAACTATTTAACACACTAACAACAAGGTGCAAATATAGCTATTGCTTTTGTTGACTTAACAATTACTTCCTGACATTTTCAGATATGGGTGCTTTAAAGATCTATGGCAACGCATCGAGTCATGGGAAGGGGGCTTCGAAGCATTCACCCAAGGGTACAAGTACTTCGGGCCACAGTTCGGCAGCGACAACTCTGTAACGTGGAGAGAATGGGCGCCCGGTGCCCATTCCTTGCATCTTCAGGGAGATTTCAGTAAGGTTTCATTATAGTACACATTTTAAAGTAAAAAA
This sequence comes from Microceris scylla, assembly GCA_018245595.1. NCBI lineage: Eukaryota > Metazoa > Arthropoda > Insecta > Lepidoptera > Hesperiidae > Microceris > Microceris scylla. The sequence goes on along the minus strand of DWDT01003281.1, from coordinate 4,605 downwards.
GACTTCACTTAGAAGTAAAAATGCCCATACAGGAATAATTTCATAGAGATTGGATATATTCGTGGATCGTATAAAACATCGAAATATAAAAATTATTTTTGCATTATGTAGGTATACGTAATACATCTTACAAGCTGTGGCATTTCATAGATTTTTTTTTATATACGCCTTGCCGCGAATATCCAGCCCATGCTGTACTTTATTTAATATGCTCGCCCATATACATACGTACATTAGTCATCTATATTTTCTAAAGTCCATCTTTTATCCATCCATCCATCCGATCCATCCATCATTGAATCCATCTTTTGAATTTTCTTCATATAAACTTTTTATCATTATTATTACTATTTAAACTTTGGATAATAGTACTACGTCATTTAGCACTCCGTACTTTCTGTCTATCCCGTGAGAAACTTAGCGTGAAGATAAGTATGTATGTACTATGTCATAACCACGTACAGTAAAATTTTCTATGCATGAATTTACGTAAATAGATATCTAACTAGGAGTTTGTGCAGTTCTTAACAATATCACCTAATATAGGAAGTCGTTTTAAAAAATGTCATGAACAGTAAATTTCATGTTCTTTAAACAAATATATATTTTTATTTCAGACGGCTGGAACTCGAAGAGTCATCCGTTTAAGAAGTTAGAATTCGGCAAATGGGAGCTAGTCATACCGCCCAACGCGGACGGGTCCTGCGCCCTCAAGCACCAGACCCGAGTGCAAATCATCGTCAACGAGCACTTGTACCGAGTTTCACCGTGGGCCAGCTACGTGAAGCCCTTCGAGGGGTTTACTTACCAACAGTTCATTTACAGACCGGATAATGTGAGTGATATTATGATTTCTTGCCTGACTCACTGTACTTCTACTACACTATGTCACTGAATCCTAATGTTAGGTACGTGTGATTGAGTGTCCGCGGCAGTATTCGATATTACCAAAAAAATAATTTACTTATATGTGTTGGAGAATAATTGAAAATTATAATGCAGGTTTTTGAAAAAATCTTAGACGCTTTCGCAGTCAAATCTTCACAGTTTTTCTAGGCCTAAGGTAATAGCAAGTCTTAATTAGCAGAATCAATTAAAATTCACCCTTATTTAAATTTAAAGTAATGTTGTCAGTACAGTATATTGGTGCTAAAATCTGAGAGATTCTTCTGTATTATGTCCATTATGACGGGATTTGTGTTTTATTTTTAGCCCTATAAATTTAAAAACTCAAAAGTGGATAAGCCAAAGTCTCTTCGAATATACGAGTGTCACGTGGGCATCGCTACCTCTGAGGGCAGAGTTGGTACATATTTAGAATTCAGGGATAATGTGCTACCTAGAATCAAGAGACAAGGTAAGATATTAATTAATTAAAAGTACTTATATTAGAAGCGTGCTATTAGAGAGGCCTATGTCCAGCAGTGGCTATATGACGGGCTAATGTTATTTTAACCCACTTAACTTGACTCGATTGTTCCAAAATCAAAATATGAAGTCTCACTCTGGTGTTTGAAAGTACAGGATATCGGCCATTTTGAACTCGTTAGTGGCTAAAAAAAAATAAAAAAAAACGAATAACAAAATCGGCCACTTCCCAAAAATATCTCACAGCAATCTATCGCATCATTGTTGTTTAGAGATTTCTAATTTGACAATATTAAAATTGAAAATTTTTCGGAAGAAATATGTACTCGTTTATAGACGTCTGAATACAGACAAGATCGTAAATATTTTTTGTAGTAAAAAAATTTGACTTACATATTTTACTTGATTTTAAAGGATTTGTTTACAAGTAATTGATTTTTCAGGTTACAATGCAATTCAGGTCATGGCCATCATGGAACATGCATACTATGCCTCCTTTGGATACCAAGTCACAAGTTTCTTTGCGGCGAGCAGGTATGCGTTATTAGAGTTTTATAATTATCATTGGAAAATAATTTGAAGCACCGACTCGATGGTTAAGAAAAAAAACCAATATTCGTTTTAGGAATCTTAAAAAATTATATAACGTCACGCCTATTATCCCCTAGGGGGTAGTAAGAAGAGTGTAGTACACTTCCACGTTTCACCAGAAAACAGAATATTTGTTTTAGGAATATTTTTTAATATATTATCGTTATGAAACAAACATTAATCAGTTATTATATTAATAAGAATTTTTTTTCTACATTGGCATTTCATAAGCAGGTATTTTTCTAATAAGGATCTCATAATCATCATATTCACAGTAATCTTACACAATTTCAGTCGTTACGGCACGCCCTGTGAGCTGAAACAGCTGATCGACAAAGCGCATGAAATGGGCCTATACGTGTTACTGGACGTCGTACACTCGCACGCCTCTAAGAATACGCTGGACGGCCTGAACGAATTCGACGGTACTAACGCATGCTACTTCCACGATGGGCCACGCGGCACCCACACCCTGTGGGACAGTCGTCTGTTTAATTATTCTGAGTAAGTTTCTTCTGGCTACTCTTCCAACCCAATTCCTGCGAATCATATAATTTTAAGTCATAACATCATCATCATCATCATCATCAGCCTACTCCCGTCCACTGCTGGACATAGGCCTCTCCAATGGCACGCCACTGAGCTCGATCTTCAACTCTTCGCATAACATAACGTGGATGAACTATGGACCTTGATATAGTGACATGATAATTATTATTATTATCTTTGAAAACACCTAGACCTCAGATCACGCAGTAGTCCCTTTATCTTGATGAACTGATCGAAGGTCAGTTGGTCTCACGAGGCCAGCAATACGCATCTGTTGAACGTTTAAAGTTTACATTAGAATGTTTCTTTGAAACTATAATATTTTTATATCATGACGCGTTAGTACTGTAATGATTACAGATAAACACAATTCATGAAATGATAGATAAAATAATGCCTAAATTAATAGACCAAGTTTCTAGAGGCCATGGGGAAATTTAATAAATGAATTATTTTTTCATTACAGGATTGAAGTATTAAGATTTTTGCTGTCCAATCTCAGGTGGTATCAAGAAAATTATCAGTTTGATGGATTTAGGTAAAATTTTTAACCTCGTACAATTAGTTAATTGAATATTTCTACTATTTTATTCACAGAAGTACTAAAAATGTATGCACGCGAATATTACTCAACACAATATGATGAGTTCGCTAAAACATCCATAGAAGAAAGGACTGAGATTCGTGTATATGGCATGCTGGATCTTTTTCCACTGGCCGAATACCTCAGATTAGGACAATATTAGTTGAGATATGGCAACAATTATATGGATGCACTACACTTGTAACCAAACACTAAGATGTCTCACATAGGTACACATAAAGACCTAAGTGCCAGAACATTTAGGTTTTAATATTAACAAATCTGGTTCTCGACAATTGAACCTAAAGATTCGTATAGTATTCATATGGTAACCCCTGGGTCAAAGTTAATCAAAAGCTGGGATAACGAATGACTCGAAATATGTTGTTTTGCAGGTTCGACGGTGTCACATCTATGTTGTACCACAGTAGGGGCATTGGGGAGGGCTTCTCCGGCCACTACGACGAGTACTACGGGCTCAACGTGGACACCGAGGCGCTCGTCTACCTCATGTTGGCCAACGAAATGATCCACAAGATCGATAGCAGAGCTATGACTATTGCTGAGGTAATCCTTGTTAATTAAAAAAATGTTATTACTTAAATTTTTTTAATTATGTTGTTTTATCTGTAGTTTTATGACGTTTTATACTTTTGATCTTTAGTATTTATTTATTCTTAAGCTGTCAAAGTTAGATCTTGGATATTAATTGGAAATATTAATTGATAGTTAATATGTACTACAATGACTTACTTTCAATATTAGTTATTTTTGTCTAAACTACTTGAGATAAAATTGACTCAACATTAAGAAAAAAGGAAATTAATTAAAGTCTATATTTATCACAATAAACATGTAATGCCTTAATATAAACTCTTAAGGATATTTAAGGGGACTAAAGGAGAGAACTAGAAGGGGCTCTAAGGAACTCTCAAATATATTTCCAAAAATTAAAAGTCAGCATTTAGATATGTTCTGATAACGTTACGATTAGAATTTAGTTGAATATCAAAAAATATTGAAGATTCAGAATCAATACATTGTCAATGGCATTAAAACGAAAAATAAAATTTTGTTTGTGTAAATATTGTAGGATGTATCAGGGATGCCAGCAACAGGGCGGCCAGTGGACGAGGGCGGCACCGGCTTTGACTACCGGTTGGGGATGGCCATCCCCGACATGTGGATTAAGTTACTCAAGGAGGAGAAGGACGAGGACTGGAAGATGGGCCACATAGTGCATACCCTCACCAATAGAAGATGGATGGAGGGTACGGTGGCATACGCTGAGAGTCACGACCAGGTAAAATATTCTAAAAGGTTGTCATCATCATCATCATCATCATCATCATGATCAGCCCGCTCCCGTCCACTGCTAGACATAAGCTTTTCCACTAACCCACCACTAAGCTCGACCTTCACCTCTTATCTTCTCAAAGTTATAAACTGTAGCAAATGTTTAACTGAAATTATTGTACCAAGAGTCCGGCAATTTTAGTGTTATAATATAATTA
>DWDT01003280.1:0-12513 GCA_018245595.1 Microceris scylla | reverse complement strand
AAGAGATGAAGGTGAAGATTATAACTAAGTTCTGACATGACGACATCTGGCTCTGAGTACGTGTTGACATAATATAGTTTTATGTATATTGTATGCTTTTCTATATTTCATACTCGTTGTTGATGTTTTCATAATATTCTTTGTCTTTTAGATCAAGTCGAATAAGTTGCGAGAGCGATGTGGCTGAAGGTCAGGCTTCGGTCAGTGAAGAGCCCACCCTGGGTCGCAGCGCTTCTACAGGAATGGTGAACGTGGACAGAGAGTCTTGGCAACGAGTTACAGAAGGTAATGTGACTTTTCCCCTGAAAATGACGTTCTATCTGATGTCAATGTTGATTGATAGAGATATATGGCACTTGGTGTTCTGCGTCTACTCTGCAAGGCACCTGGCTTATTGATATACATATACATATATGTATAATTTCTTCCCAGGTTCCCGGCGGAGTCGTCCCCGCTCTCGGTTCAGCCTGGCTCGCTTGGCGGCCAAGCTGCGTCGTAAAGAGGAAAGCGCCGTATCCCGACTGTGCCGGCAAAGCCTTCTCGTGCAATTGAGAAATAAGCCTTAAATAAATCATATAGCCTATAATAATTTTGCCGTTTCCTTTAGCGTTCCCTATCTATGAAATATATAAAAGCTATTTGATTTTATTACTTACTACAACGCTTATAAACATTGCATGCGTATTTTAGTTCTAGTGTGTTTTGTAAATGATTGTACCTACTTTATTGAACTGTTATTTGTAGCAGAAATAGGCTGTACATTTACAATGAACATTTACTAGGGTGAAATAATTTTCGGTTTCGAGCAGTTTAAAGCACCTAATAAGCCATTACATAAATTCAAAGTATAAATTTTAGCCAACAATCAAAACGGAAATATTTTACAATAAGTTACAAACAATTTGGTAATTTCAACAATTATTATTAAAACAAGAACTTATATGTCCACAACAGTTACGCTTTTTGGATTTTAGAAGTTTTATAAACTAACATATTTATTTAAAAAATTATGTATACCGAGTTTAAGAAAAAAATAAAACAAGCATTTTGTTATATTTATCTTCAAATTTAATTTCCTTTTAATCTGTCAATACCGTAGTAACACGTCGTCCAGCACATTCAAAATGTTCGGTAACAATAATTACCATATCAAAATGGGAAGTTGGAACTAATAATAATTTTATTATCAAAAACACTACAATTCAGTAATTTATTAGTAATAATAATAATAAGACTCAAGAGAACACTTACAAGCAACGTTAATGGGTAATTTGGTTGAGGTAGATTGAATATTTATTAACTAATTTATGATTTGTGGGAACATGACGATTGATTCAGATTTAATAGTAGGTTTAATCTATTAAATTTTATAATTTAATTTAATTAATCGAATAATTTTTAATCTGTCCTTATAATTTTTATAACTGTAAATATAGTTTGTTAGTATAGACAATCAACAACCAATCAACATATGTTAAAACTTTCCATTCATTCAGATCGGCGAACGAGAGCGAACGAATCGTCCGGTCAATAACCAACTCGTAGATAATATAATACTCTTATATTTATTTGTACATTTATAGTAAATAATCATGTCCCCACAACCCGTTTTGAAAAAAATCTTATAATTACTATTATTCAAAATGGAACATTTCGATTCACTGTTTCATTGGTGCCATTATGGTAATTTGTCTTTTAAATATATATTTAAATATATGAATTACCAGTTAATATTAAAGTAAATACTTTTTTTAAAGTTTCATTACTCGGTAACCAGCATTTCAAATAAGAAAAGACAATGAAAACGCATGGAAAACGCAGAGCAATATTAAAACGTCAGTTCTTACTTTGAATGAAATTTTTCTGACAATAAAACAGTGAGATCGCAATATTCCTTAGCAATTTACAACTTCACAAAAGCTGGGCTCACGACCTTTCTTGGGCCTCCACAAGTTATAATTATGTGTACACAACATCTTAACTACCCTCTCTATGCGATGAAGAATACTTGCGAACGTCAAATATACCTATAACTCAAAAAATAACCTAACAGTGATGATATTCATTACGTGAATAAAAATAAATTACTCAATTAAATGCACTCGTATGACATCAATAATATAAACATCTTTGAGTATTTACTAAATTGCCCAAATGACTAAAATCCTTAAAATGAGTTCACTGGTACCCCGTAAGTAGAGTGAATGATTAGTAGACAATAATTTCGTTCAGTAAAAAATAAATGGTAATAAAATTATTTGTACAATATTGACTCGTTCGCAAGTCTCTTTCAACACCAAAACAATCGCGTACCAAATAATAAAAATGAAACGACATATAAAATATGCAAGCTAAGGAGCAAACTAAAAAAACAGGTTTAAAAGAACTTTGGAGTTTTTCATAGCTCATTCTGTCTCTTTCAACATTATGGTACATCCATAACTGAGAAAGAGACAACACTCAATTAAACATTCTGAAAAACCCCAGTAGATACTTAAATAATAAAATTTGGACGCTTTATTATCTAAGTACATAATGCTACATCACGTCAGCAAAACATAGACTTAACATACAGTATAGTGAGAATTGCTTGAAAGAACCGCCATCTTGTTTTGCAACTTAAGCTACTTATCAATAAATATAAATCATAATTCAATTTTAGAAACAAATATACTGATTGGTTAAATAAAATAAATTATGTTAATAAATAAATATATTTTGTCAATAACAGAGGACGGGAATGAAAATAATATTCATTCGTTCACTAAAAATACGTGGGACTTCAAGATGGCGGCCTTAATAACATCATACAGAGTAATATTTTGGTGCATAAAATTTATAAATATTAAAAAACTACACTATTGCTTTGTGATTACAGATTCTTATAATTATATTTATATTTTAAACATTACCATGACAACACGTTTAGGGTGTAATTTACCTGATCATTAAAATTGTTTTCTTTCATAATTTTCAATAATACGACGTTGGATATCTTACTATTACTGAATTAATTTATATAAGAACAAAATAGATTAAGTAACTTATTGAATTAGGCTTTAATTATTACAATTACTTGACAAATAAAAAATATCATTTGGAACATTTTACAAGGCATACTGGAACATTTAGTTTTCGAATTTGACTCAAACATTTGATTGTTACAAAAAACAAGTGCAGACACTGAGGTTTCGACAGTAATTTGCCTCGTCGTAAATTTCAACTGTTTAAATATTTCTACCCTAAATGTGTTGGCACGTTTATAAACATCAAACATTTAAATAGATAAAAAACAACATAAAATCTGGTATGAAAAACTATTGCAGCCAATATGGAATGTGTGGTTGTAATAAAGGTTGCTGTTGTACAATAAACAATAATGGAATGAAATACCCGCTCAGTAACGAAAGTATCTAATGAGAATACCGGCTAATAGATGGCGCTAAATACAGTTTTAATTCTGTCTCACTGTAACTAAAGCTGTCAGAATTTTTTTTTAGTTTAAATACTTCAACTAAATACTGACTTGAATCGAATTGTATATGAGCATATAACGTAATATCAATGAACAAACAAACATGCAATGAGCACCATCGTTCGCTCACAATAAAATTCACCAATCTTAGCCTCCTCGAACCATAATTATCATTTAAAATTGTAAAAATCGAATAATTAATATTGCGAAGTGAGATTCGAAATTATCTTCAGAGGCACGTATATCAGGCTTATGACTTTTTTTTTTGTTTCAATTCATTTCACTCGAAGGACGGACAAGCCAATGTAAAGGTGACTAAAAAAATCTATACAATCAACACTTTAACTTAGCATCAGTTATTGTAAATCTATTGTAAAAGGTATCCTTATATCTATTGCATAAATTGATCCATATTTTCGTGTTCATTAATAGTGCACCAGTAACTCCATCATAACGTATATTGAAAATTTTATTATCTTAAAAAAAATTTACAACAGAAATTAAACTATGAAATAGAGTTGCCAACTAACAAAATTGAACTATTTATCTGATAAAATAATATATAGTTTGTTACATATATGGGTCGTTTTTACCTTTCAGCTGTTATTTCATTTAATGGTTACATTTTTAAAATGTAAACATGATCGTAGCTGCTCTACTTGCAAAGGCTCTTTCTTAAAAGTAACAATGTTCTGTAAGTTATCCATAAAATGACTTAGCAAAATATTGTCGAAAAACATGAAAGGCGTCACTATCGCATATATGTTATGTTAAAATGCTAAAATATTTATTTCACCGCGTAACTTCTCTTTACTTGTATTTTATAGAATCGGATCCAAATAGGTACGCAATGTTTATTTAATTTTAAAATGTTTTTTAAAATAATGCTACTTTAATAAAATTATCTTTTAAAATAATGCTACTTTAATAAAATTATCTTTTAAAAAAATGCTTTTTTATAATTATTTTTTTTTGAAACGCTGTTTTAATTTTCAAAAATCCTAGTCTCAAGAATATGGATCAACTTACGCCAGTACAGTCAGCAACGATTAATTAAATAGTTTATTTTGTACAGGTAACAGTGTAAACCGGTAAACTTTAAACTATTCCTTACTGAACTTTAATATTAACTCTCTCTCGCTCTCTCTCTCTCTATTTGTAACAAATTTTGAACGTCTTGTTGCTGACTATGCTAATAGTATAATGCGTTAGTGTTAATACTTATCTTAAATAAGTTACAAAAATCATTGTACATTATTCAGGTATCTGTTATTGCGATGTTATCAAACGTTTTAGTTTTACAATAATTATCATTACAAAAATCGAACGGAGAAGGGGATATTTTTAAACCGATAAAAAAAATCCAGTTACAATTTTCAATATTCACGTAAATACAATACGATACATTAAAAAATGTGTTGTTAAAAATAAATACATTTAAAACACAACCTCGAGTGAATGCGAATATGATTACTTAAATTCACATTATAATAAAATTAGCGTAAAACGAAAAAAACATACGCCAACTACTCTACGTCGTACGCTACTCTTTCTACGGTACATTTTGAACATTCACAGTTTAAAAATTCGACGACGTCGTCCCCCAACACGTGCCAGCTGCAACTTGCTCAAAAGCCCCGTTAAAAATATGTTTTGAACAAATTCTATTGAAAAATTCTGTGCTATATTCTTTATACATGTATATTAACTAAGCAACGAGTTCTATAATATATAATATTGTGAAAAACGATTAAAACATTCGTAGTGAGTATGGCTCGTTTAAAATACATACATACATATATGTAGTTGGTTCGGGACAACGTCGTAGCGGCTGATATAGTATAAACCATTTGTAATATCGTAGTATTTGGCTGTAATTGGTCCATGGGACTAACATTATTTGCACATTATTGTTAACAACATTTTGTAATTGTTTTAACATAATTATATTAGACAACAGCGAAATTCTCTCACGCTATAACACTGCGATGTAAAGTAGAGTTTCCTTTTCATTTTTCTATTATAACGTATTATTTTATACATATAATATTATGTTATTGTAAGGAAATAAAAATCCACCATCTCCATACGTCGTGCCCTTGATGACATTCGAATCTTTAGACCCTGTGATAGAACCTAGCGCCGAAGATAAAATTCTAGATTTTAAGATCTAACACTACACCTAAGTTAACTTAGTGTAATTGAAGTATCAGGTACATAGTCGGCGATTTTTCCTTTAAATTTATACTGAGTTAATTCATCATATTCTATACATTATTCATAATTGTGTATGAGAGCGTTTCAAAAAGTTAAACTGTGATATTTACGCAAATATAAATAAAATTAATCAATTGTTTCAAATTATATTAATAGTTAAAGCATTCTCATTTATTTTTATGTTTGAGTCGTAACAATGAAATAAACTGTGTAGACAATGAAATAAAAAAAAAATTGTGATGTACTTTGTCGTAGAATAAAATATTGTAAAAAGTGTAAAAACACGCCTTTCTCCCACAAAGAAAAACGTCGCTGCTTCGCTCTACCCTTAAAAGTATTACTTACAATATAATTTTTTAACTTTCCAAAACACTCAGTCTATATAATTACAACTTACAATTTATATATATAAATTGTACCTAGGTGCTTCGTAAACGAAAACAGAACATAAATAATTAAACGTACGCGATATAATTATTAGAGAAGTTAGTTAAGTGCCGCCGTCGACGATGATGAATGAAAAAGAAGGGAAAATAAGTGTGGGTTGAAATTATTAGGAATTACCAATCTTCTATCCGTTCGAATTGAGGACGACCCATATTTTACCTTACGGGTCGAATGTATTCATTACGCAGTGAAAATATTATACTTTGTACGACAACTGAAACTTTATTAATATTTCTTTTGTGGTTAATATGAAAAAAACCTTGTAAGGGAACGTTATTAGTCGATAAATTGAAATGTAAGACCTTATGTACTTGTTAAGATCAGAAAATTATTTTTTCCCTCGACATGAACTGTAGAAGATTGTTATTTCCATCAACATGACAACTAACAGAAGCGCTATTGTGAAGAGGTGAAGAGAGTTAAGGAAATAGAAAAATGCATTAACGTCTTACGTTACTAAAAAATAAATAAATAAAAAAAAATACTAACTAACCATGTGCCTTCACCTCGGAAACCACTCGATGGGCGAACTACGAAATATTTCAAAACTTAACCAATCGAAGTTAAACTCGTAACATCTAAAGAGTCTTACAACGAAGAAAATGAGGTAGATACAAATTGTGATATGGAATACCGAACGAGTCGAACGTAATAATAACTGAACCAATTGTTTCCGTTATTCGGAGAAGGGTCCCTATAACGAGGATTTAAAATATTATACACGGGCAACACGAAGTTTCAATTGTCACTACACACTGATCTGTGACCAGTTACAAAATAAAAATACATAATACCAATAATTGTGATGTAGTTTTTGTTTTTAAAATGCAAAATAAATATTTAATTATGTCAAGTTTAATTTAAATTTCGTGTTCTGCTAAGTTGCCTATTTCCTCATAAAAAAAAAATATTTATTTTTCCTGTAATTTTCATCCGAAATATCCTTCGCAGCGTCGCTGTCATGAGTAGGATTGTGTTGGACAAAGAAGTCCTATTTGTCGAAACGATGGAACGACGAAAGACTCCTGAATAATAAATTTTGATGTTTCCTGTTAATTTTTCTTAATTTCAAAATATGGCCAAATGTCAGCTATTTGCGACAGAACATTTGAATATAGAATGATTTTGCAGCAAATAAAAAATAATCAATTGAAACTTTCGTGTGCACGTCCATAGACTTATATTTATGGTTTAAAACGTATTCAACTTGTATTATATTATGTAATATTATTAATTGTAACGATAACGTACTATAACTATTTCAATGTACTTTACATAATATTCATAGTTCGTTGTTATTTTTATCTTTTAATAATATCCATTTCACACTTTACAATTTATCTTTATACTATCTAAATGTTAGGTTTTGTTTTCTTAGGTTTTTATACATATTTATTTTGTAAAGGATCAACATCGTGTAGCGTCGAGTGTAAAACAGCGGTATAAACGATAAAACGTAATACATATTAAAAATTGTATAAAAAAAATGTGCGTTTATTAAAACAGTAAGTGAAATCACGGGCGTAATCGGTAATATGCTGAGGATGGGGCAAAATTTCAACATTTTGGGTTTGCAAAAATATATAGATATTTTTGATCTAACATGAAAATAGCTTTGTATGTTAATAAAATAGGGTAAAATGTATAATTTATTTCTTTTCTATACACGTTGCCCCACCGTGGCCACGCCCATGAGTGGAATAGGCAACTGCTATGAACAATAACTATATTACAGATTTTGGAATGTAAAATAAAGGTAACAGATAGCATCTGAGGCTTAGAACTGCACGAGAAAAAAAATCATAAACACTTTATAACATCGATAAATATTAATGTTATGTACATATGAATCCAGGTATCGAAACTTTGTCTGTTTGGATATTATTTTGGTCTGTATCATTTACGCTAAGTTGCACTAACGGCGAGTAATGTTTCTCAGGGTTTTACGGAGGCACTGTACGATGTAACACACACAACTACATACACGCGAAGTCGCGAATTCAAGACAAACATTCTTCACTAAATCTTCTACTTTATTGTCTTGATGATAATCTCAGGCCGACAACGCCATGTACATAGGCCCGTAACGGCCCAATCACATTTACATATCATTCAAAACGATACGGAAATCGATTTAATAATATCGATAATGAGCGTCAGGGTCGGTGCACATCGATGTGTTGCCCGCTCGTTGCGAGCACGACTACCAAGTTACATACGTTCTATAATAAACGACGGATACGAGTCGATTTTTGAATCGTATCCAATCGATTTATTCGTCGTTTTAAAACAACAACGTGTTATATTCACGTCTCGCGAGAATAACTTCACGTGGCACACGAGGACACATTGGACCGACCTATGTAGTATATACAACTATAACATTAATTAATTACGTATTACGTACCCGTACTATTTACCGAAATCAACATTACTCGTAAAGTAAGTCGTTAGGAACGAAACACGCCAAGCTATTCTCGCGTCGACTCGTTATATCTGTACAAATCACGTTTTCAGTGCTTACTATACATTCGGTGCCGGTTCGACGCCGGTGCAGGGGCCGCCTACCCCCAATGTAGTTCTGTGTTACTAACCGAGGGTGGGTTCAACCGTTCGGTTCGAGCGTGGGTTGAATTTTGCTGTTGTCGAGAGCGAATTCGGTGCTTCTGTTGAGTTCGGAGTTCATGTTGTCGTCGGGCAGCTTGTTGTAGGAGTCAGCCATGTCGCGAGGGGACCGCGACAGGTCGTACTCGGGCTGCCGCGACGTATCCAACAAGCTGTAGGCGGTGGATTCGTCCAGCACGGTCTCCGCAGTCGTGTCGGCGTCGTTTCGCGACACGTCGAACACGTCGTACCGACGACCCTTCTTCATTCGTCCGTTAGGGGTTTTCGACTGTAATAGAGTGTAGTAAAATAATAGTGGAAATTAGAATCACCACAATTAACATTTCTTTTTACCGCAATTTTTTAATTAACATTTTATTAAGTACGCACGATGTACCTCATAATAAAACAAATTTAATATGAGAAATATTAAAGTGGCGTGCTATTGGAGAGGCCTATGTCCAGCAGTGGACGGGAGTAGGCTGATAATGATGATGATGATGAGAATTATATTTGATTTGGACGTGCAAGCCAATAACCAGTAATCGGTTCCAAAATCAACGATTGATCTTATTATTTAACGACCGTTAAGAAAGTGCAAGCGAATTCCTAACACATGGAGTCAAACTTAAACTAAATATATCTACTTATATATGTAGCACACTCACGCCTGGGTTCTCAGTGATGTGCACGTGCCCGTTGAGCAGCGGCTCGCCCACATCCCTCATCCCCCCGTTCGCAAGCCGACCCCCCGTAGTACAAACGCTCTGTTAAACAAATCAGCAATCAGACAAACATTCAGACACCATCACACCACATATAATGAGCCCACCAACAACCACGAAGTCTTGACGGCAATTATATCCAGGTCCTTCAGCACCAGGTAAATCAAGAGGTACCACATTATGTCGCCAAAACGGTATCTCAGAGTTGTAACAATGATAGTGAAATTGACGCTAAGGTTTTTTGCTTTACCATTACCCATTCGTATTCAAAAATTCTTAAACAAAACTGTTCCGTTATTACCTTTAAATAATATGAATCAAATAGTACAAACGTAGCGTAGGACGCCCTCCGGTCTAAAGGGATGACGATCTGTGGAAGGCTGCATGTAGATGCTGGTGGCAACAAGCCGAGGACAGAGCGCGATGGCGCTCATTGAGGGAGGCCTATGCCCAGCGGTGGACTGAGATAGGCTGATGACGATGACGACGATGACGAATAAAATATATAGATGACAAAACTTACTATTGTCATACGATCTATATAGAGTGCTATTTACAACTCAATGATACAAAGAATCTTTTATTTTTTTTTTATGCTCGACAGACTAGCGTTTGATGCAGTCCCGCCTGATGGTAAGCGCAGATCCGTCCTTAGATGCAGGACGTATTCCCAGTAAGAGCCTATTCAACCTTGTTCTAAAGAGTCCTAAGTTATATGTTATACTTTTGTATTTTTTAAGCTGAAAAACGACAATCGTAATCATATGTACAGAATAATTAAAAAATCACATGTACTAACTAACCTTCATTTCAGCACGCTCCTCCTCGCCCGTGTCCTCACCAGTTCCTCTTCGTCTGATTCTGTAATTGACGTGTTACCATTCGAAAACATGATTGAACCGTTTGTTTATTACTATAATAACCTTCAAATTTAGCTAAAGTTCTAGCTAAAATCTATTAGACTTTATGAAAGGCTTATAACCATTAAAGTTGGCTGAACTTTCAACTGAATTCTAAGCCATTATCAATATAATATCCAAAGGTATGTAATAATAATAATAATATACATTCAAACTTAACTGAAGTTTTAATAAAAACCTCCTAGACGTTATCAGTATAATATTGAAAAGCGTATAACCTACAAACTTAGCTAAAGTTTTAATTGGAGCCTGTTAATCGTTATCAATATAATATAATATAAAGGTTACCTATTAGGCGATTGCATCCTTTTTCTTCTTCGCCAGAAGCAAATGGCGACGACAACAGCCAAACACAACAAACACAATCCGCCACCAGTGCCGATCCCTGTTCGGACGTAGAACACAAGACAACTATGTATACAATACGTTACAATAATTACTTATATTACATCATATAATTAAGGCGGAATAAGCATGAAGAGGTCGAGGGAAAGTTTGCGAACATATACATATGTCCCAATAGGCATATTGTAAATGCATACTTGTATAGACAATTTCATACATGGACACAGAACACATATCGAATATTTTAATTTACAATCATGGACTGGCATCGAACCGTCGACATCGAATCGTCACACAATCGTCGATATCGACACACAACTAAGATTTAACTGTATATATCTTGCTAACATGTGAAATAATGAGAACAGAAATGTCCGTGTAACATGTGTGTTACGTACGAGTATGTGTTAGATATGTGTCTTAGATATGTGTGTTGGATATGTGTGTTAGATATGTGTGTACATATGTATGTTACATATGTATGTGTGTTACATATGTGTGGTACACATGTGTGTTACATATGTGTGGTCCCTAAGTGTATTAGATATGTATGTTACATATAAGCGTTTCATAAATGTGTGTTACATATGAGCGTTATATACATATGTGAGCTTCATATGAGAATTAAATACGTATGTTTTACATATGTGTCTTACATACGTGCGTTACATATGTGTTTCATGTGTGTGTTATATATGTGTGTTACATGTCTGTTACATATGTGTGTTACGAATGTGTGTTACAGCGCATGTCATATGCGTGTGTTACAGCGTATGATACAAATGTGTGTTACAAGTGCATGTGACTTACACAAATACAAGTTGAAATCGTGGGGCGGACGCGGCGGCACGTTGAGCATCTGGCTGTGCTTGCTGTGACCGGTGGTGGTCACCATCACGTACACGGGCAGGTTCGGGTCCAGGTTTGTCAGCTGGGGTTTAAATAACGTATGTGAATATGAGCTCTCATATATTAGTACATTTATAATGAAGATTAATCTTTGAAAATGTGTCGAGATATGACACCACATAGCAATATCCACCTACTGCTATGTAAACTAACGTACAAGTATGCAAAGCCTGAGTTAAGGTAACCAGACGACCAATTAACTAAATTAATACATCTCTCTGTGTCTCTCTCAGCGGTTAAAGCATTAGGTTATACACGTTTTATTTTATGGTAGGTCTTCGAGAAATCTCAAAAGTTCATTTTTCATCACATATAATATGATTGTGTGTAAAAAATGCTAAGTAGGACTTAAGTAGATACTTTCCCAGATATAAAAAAGTTTTACATAAACAATATGCGACCTGCTCCTCGTTAACCTCTACATATGTCAAAAAAGTAGCTCACTTCTACACTGCTCCCAGTCACGTTCAGGCTGTACCATTTCTCCAACGGCAGCGTGAGGTTCTGTCCGAACCGCACTATTCGGGGGCCAGGCGCGCTCCACCACACCGTCACGCCGTTGCTTGTGTACGTGTACGTCACATCTTTCGCTTCTATATGTTAAAAAAAGTTTTATACATATATCCAAAGTCATATATGTATGTTAACCTTCAATCAACTAACAATCTTATTAACAACTTGCTGTCTTATGTTTCTGTTTTGCTGTCTTCTGATAAAAATATGGCGGGACATAACATCATCATCTATGAGTTGTCTGTCTATTCATATGTACCGTAGTTTTAATACTCTCATACGGGGTGCATGAAAGGAGCCTCCCCGAGCGACGTACCTACTGAGATTGTACGTCTGGCGCACCCCGGGCAACGATCAG
>DWDT01003279.1:0-12514 GCA_018245595.1 Microceris scylla | reverse complement strand
ATAATAATAACTATGTATGTATCTCTATACCATATTTTAATGTCGTGCAACAAAGAACAGACGCACATAATAATAATTATATATATAGATATGTATGTATATATATACACACATATGTAACTCTTCACTCGTCTCTAGTGAAAAAAAAACAACACCACGTACGCTGTAATAATATAGAATCTGAATAGAGAGAGACGGAGACAGAGAGAGAGAGAGACTGAGAGAAACAGACAAAAGAAAAAAAAAACAGAACAATCACAGGAGACAAAACAAACGCGCGAATCCATAGACTACGAGGAACAAAAACAATGATACACGACTAACAGTCATAAAAATAGTGAGTTAAAATATGTAACACACGCGACAAGAACTACGTTCTCGAGCTGGCCGACAACACCGTCACGAACGTAGTACGAGTCTTTTATATGTATAGGCCCTTCCTCCGCCCTTCTACAACACTTTTTACATTACACCTATCATACACGATCATTCATATCTCATATTATATATTACTATATACACGACTTTACGGGGGAAAGGACATACCGAACTATGTGTAATATATATCATATATATATGTGGTATCTATGTACATATGTATTTACAGCTACCTTACGAACTATTGACGCAATTAGGAGAGACAAGTTTTCATTGGAATCTCTATACAATATTATAATATGTAGGCTATTTTTCTTACTCTACACAAAAAATCACATAATATTTATATTGACATTTAAATAATATAATAAATAATATTTATATTGACATTTAAATGAATATGTTGAGACTGGCCAAATCAAATTGTATATAATATGCAGAAAAAAAGGACTATTGGTTTATATGTTGGTTGGTTTGGTCAGGATAGATCGTTTTAGAAGATCGGAATCTTCTACTGGAAGATCGGAAACTACGTACACAAAGGCTACAATTACTTTTTAATTAAATCAACCACTACGATTTTGGGGGAGGTATGAAAGAGTTGAGAATTATTTAAATATTCAAGCGAATGAAAATGCGATTGAAAGGAAATTTTAGAATATATATAATTTTCAATTCTGTACCTGCTAATGATTTTCCGTGATTCAGAAGAAACTATTCAGCGAATGATTAAATAAAAGAATATATTATATTATAAACTTACAATATACATGTTTTTTTTATATATTTAACAAGTTGCAAAGTAATTTTTTTTGAAGCATATTTTCATATCACTACTTAGGCGAATAGGATACTTCAAAACTGTCGTCGTTCAATTCGAGGACGCTTCACACCTGACCGTGTAGATATTACAACGGGTACAATAAGTAGTTATATATTTTATAAGTTGAGGAATTACGAATACTCTAGAAAATATGAGAATTAACACGGAACGAGTTGATAAAAGAACATTCTGTTTTAAAAAAGAGTGCTCTGTTTGGAGGCCATGAGAAATAGTTAGCCATACAGATTTTTAATATTGATTATTACATGGATATTGCAATCCAGTCACGATCGAAAAATGTAAAAAAAAAATTTTTTTACGATTAATCAACACGGCCTCAGGTGCAGTGCGACAATCGATTTTTTGACAACCAACTGTCACTTGGAACTTTTTTGAGAACCTGCAAAAATGACGCGTGTACAAATAAATACATTTCCAGAGCCCCCGTCGTCGCGTTATCACCCGACCTCATGGACAACTGCCTCGAATGATAAGGGCGAAGGAGCGGTAATTTCTATCCGGGTAAAATAAACGACTTTACATTGCACCCCCGCCCTTCATGTGAATAGAGTCCACGTTTGGCGCTACCCAGGGAGCACCGCGCGGAGGTCATGGACTGAGCCCCCCTTGATTCGAACACAAACATACACACACACTCATATTATTGGTCGTAAACACATAAGTTCCGACCACACACTCACATTATTAGGTTATAAAAAAAAGATCCGTTGCGATACGGATTCATTATTCACGCAATATTAAAAAGTGTCCATTTACATTCGACAGTCGCTTACGGTTCAACCGGTGTTCAGCGCGGGGACTTAAAAGAGATTACGATGATCTACGCAAAATAGGGTATTATTTAATTCGTATATTGGAATTTTATTATCTCTTTTTAAAGTATCTTTTGAATTTCCAAGACCATTTCTCAATTTAACCGCCTCTCACTCCATTTTCACCCTTATTTATGTATCTATGAGAACACACAGCTACCAGCCAGATACCAGCGCAATTAACATGAAAAAATATATTCATTTATGTGTACAATCCACAAAAGTTCTCAACCAGTAAGCGCTGTTAGATGTAGAGCCGCCTTTGGATTTTATATTTCAATATTTAGAGTACAGTAATTTATATGGAGCATAGACATAGCCTTTAAAATTACCCGATAGAAAAAATATTTTTCTGTATCACATCACATCACATCATCAGCCCATCTCAGTCCACTGCTGGACATAGGCCTCCCCCAATTTTTCTGTATATATGTAGTTTATCACCAGTTTGGTTACCATAACTCGGGTTCTGCCTACTTTAGGATTAGATAGTCTTGTATGGAGATATCTTAAGATCTGTCTTAAGATATAATTGTTCTTTCAAGTTTGAGATTTTCATACGGAACTTGTCAAGATGCCGATTATCGTAGGAGACTGTCGAATGTAAATATCGCACGGTTTTTTTCAAATTAGCAGTAAATATGTAAGATAAGTGTTAAATGGGGTGTTATTACTACATCATCATAACCTTCTTGTTCTGATAGTTTTAACTTAAATTTCAGATTAAACAATTTCAAATATAACATAGTCTGCCAACCCGCACTTAGCCAGCGTGGCAGACTATGGCGTTAACCCTCTCAATATGAGAGGAGACCCGTATTCCAGCAGTGGAATTGTAAAGGATTGAAAAAAAAAAATATAACATTCGTGTGTCAGTTGTCTGTATGTCTGTCAGTACGAATCGTTGTTTAGAATTATCGCAAAAGCTTTGTACATTTTGTTAATACAATATATATTATTATCTCATAATGTTTTTCCTCTCATTAATGAATAATATTTTCTGTTATATTAGCATATCTTTCTGATCACCCATTTTGGATATTTCTAGTTGAATTTCATAATATAGGTGCATATATAAAACACAGACGAATTTATAAATTATACTCATCTCTAGATATTATTGAAGAAACCAATTGTCGATTCTAACCGATCTATTCAAATACCCCCCCAAAGTCATACTTTCACACAGTTATATATAATTGTATACTATGAATGATGTATATTTACAAATATCAATAAATATTCCATGTTCATATGACTGTATACATTCAGAATCTTTTAAATAATATAAAATCACGAGTTTTTAATATATACTTATAATTAATCAGTTTCAAAATACGTTTATTGTAAGTTATTGTTATAATGAAATACACATTTATGTTAACTATTAATAATATACTTGTGAACAATAAACAAGAAATTATTTAATGGGGGAAAATATTATGGCATCATCACCATCATCGTTTCAACCCTTGTTTTGTTTTAACGTGTAATACGGGGCTCAGAATGTGAAGGGTTAACACCGTCTGCCACGCTTACAAAGTGCGATTGAGCATTTTCATTGGAAATTTTATTCATATACTTATACATATATTTATTAAAATTTTACTGGCTATAAAAATGTATAAAAATTTTTCAGCGACAACTAAACAAATCACTAACCCGTCTAATATTAACCGATTTATATTCACACTTTACATAATTGACGCATTGAAAAGTTCCTATCGACAATCACAGATGGCGCCACATATCAATTGAAACACGAAAATTCTCAACATTTTGCTAATATTAATCGATTTAAGATTATTCTACCAACGCAACTGAGCCAACGATTTCGACAAAGTAACACACAAAAACACCCTGAATGTATACAATCATATATATATTTATATACAAATCCATTGGCGGCAGGTAAGTTATCCGTAATATGTACTAAATGTATCTTTACTAGTATGTTTTATATACAAGATTGAACTCTGGTTTTATTGTAAGATATAATAAGATATAATTAAAAAATTTAGACATTTTTTTTGTAGATTTTGAGTTTTATATCCTTTGTTTATCTACAGTTATATAGTACATAGATGAAGTGAGGCCTACCAGCGACCTTGCAGAAACAAAAACAACGAAAATTCCCAAACAACAACGAAAAAAATTACCCGGTAAAGAAAATATATTTATATGTATGCATATTATATATAATATGTAATGTCTTTTAGTATACACATAGCCTATCAACGCTCAGATATCTTGATCAAAGATTCTATAGTTACATATGTACTCATCACGGCATTGAGTACATGCACGTGGATAGAACATAATGCGCAAGGTGCCAATCCAACTGAGAGCTTGTGACGTTGGGATAAGAACGAAAATCAACTGCCTTGACGAGCTGCGTTAACGACGATCTATTCCTATGACCCGTTCGTTCGTTCTTAAAACAACGCCATACGTTTCGTACAGCAGAGCTAGAGAGAGAGAGTGAGATAGAGGTCTTAAACGATAGCGAACCGACAACAGATCAATAAGAGAATAGCAATTTAGATCGTATTCCGATAACAATCGAAGTCAAAGTCCCCCTCCCCCTCACTCCGTTACCATGCCGCCGGGACACCACCAGTGCACCCTACACCTACACACATTCATCCCCTTTATTGTCATTATGAATCTAACGCGGGCGACGCGCGCTCGCCGGCCGGAGAGCGTAAGTAACATCTTGTAGGCAGTAATCGCACGAGTTTATATCGATAAACGTACACACAAACACGCACACACACGTATGTTACATAAATATTTATACATGTATAATAAATATATTTATATTACACATTCATAGATTAGTCGTAGATTGATCTCAATAAGATTCACGAAAATATCTAAATGCAGGAAACAGAAAAAAAATCAAAGAGAGTATAAACGAAAAGCCAACACAATCGTAACGCATCGCAAGGAGCGGATCTGGCGATACGCTAGAAACAAAATAAAAACCACAACGAAATAAAATTAACACGCCAAAGATAATAATAATATATACAGAATCATAATAATAAAAAACCTAACTGCGAATGTCTAACTATATATAATAAAATAAATTGGACATGGGAGCCCGCGACGTGTTTACAACGCAGAACTATAATGTAGGTGTAGGTACAAAGTTAAGGTAGCGTAACGTAGCACTAAATAAATAAGCGACACGACGCGATGGGACGCAGCGCGGCGAGACTCTCGGCGCGACAGCCGCCTGCACTTGTAGGTTTCTCGGCGACACCCTACCCGACACTCATCATAGTACTTTCTAGAATGACTCGTTCATCTCCTTTTCATATAGCCCGACGTGCTACACTTTTGATCAGTAGGAGATATCGCAATAACGGCGGCGGTACAATTTATTCTAATCGATGAAAATATTGCTTTGGGCACAAGCAACTTACATGAGGTTGATGCACCAGAGACCTGAGTCGCCAGACTTTACGCCCAATTAAAAAAAAAAAAAGCCATCGTTAAGCAACCACAGTTCACAAGCCAAAAAGTTCTCACTAAGGACGAACAAAGGCGCAACCTTGACTATTGCAGACGATCAAAATCGCGTAACGAAATATACCGTCCCGTTGTCCGGACGTACTTACTCGTGTTTCACGTAAGCCACGTCCACGACGTGACGTCACCAACACGCATGTCTCGCATCGTAAAGACGCCACGCCCACAAACTACGTTTCTAGTGCATACCATAACATAGATTTAACTTGTAAACTATCACAAGACCATATTCAGTAATTACTTTTCCCCTTTTGTTTTTGTATTATTCCTATACACGTTTTCTTTTAGAAGCTGCCAGTTTTAATCGACGGTTAAAATATGAATGTTAGTCTAACACTCAACACGAATAATAACTATATTCATGTTATTATATGTTGGACGAATTTAAAAGCGAAGCAATACTAGTCATATGCATGTATGTATGTATACATATATATATGTATTCTATAATACATATGTATATACATCATATACCATATAATTAAGAAATGTGCCGTGTTCGTTTGATATTCATGCCACGACACGACAGCGCGGGCATGAGATGTAGTATAACACCCCAGCAGTGGGAGAACACAAAGTACTTATATTTCACAATAAAATATCAAAGAACATTAACCTTGATCACCGAAAAACCTACAAGTCGATGGACAGCAAATGGAGAAATTTATCTACTTATATTAACGGTATCTATCGTTTCGTTATTGCCATGCGATAGATGAGACAACCACGGATAGACACACACAATCACGCAGGCCACACCCGCACACACACACCCCACACACTGACACACAAACGAACAATCAAAAACTATTCTTACATACACAGAATGCTTTTTGTATCTCGTACCCCGCCGTGCTAAGCGAACCATGTATGCTTATATAAAGATTACAATATATATTATTATATACAATATCTCAATACATTGTATGTCACACACTGGCAATTAATAATTTTTAAATCGGACAACACCTATTTAACTCCTCATACGGTCAAAATACTTGCGTCCAAGTCACAAATAATATTATAATGATATTTAGTCAAGATATTTCAATCATCGATATATAAAAGTGGTGCGATATCGTTGAGCGCTTTCCAAACTCGCTTTGAAAACGACTTTTTCTAAATTCTGAACTGGGCACAAGTTTTGTGATCATTACACATGTAAGGTGTTGCCGTACGCTACTTATAAAATCTCTCACAACTAATAATAGGTTTAAATTTAAAACATCAATATACACCAATAATAAGACACAGATTTTGAAAATTATTGCATGAGACCACAACCCGAACAGGTTGCTCACTAATTGTTTTATGTAAAACCTTATATATCTTATCAAAGACGTACATATTATATAATACATAGGAAATGCCAGTGATATCGATGTCATTCATTTCACAATCCCAGTTAAACACAATAGAACTTGTATAGAAAACATGCTGTCGTAATAAACATTTGGTGAAAATTTTTGTGACAACAAAAGTAACATCGAATGGACTGGAAGTCAATTATAAATCGCATACTATATCTTTACCTTCAAGCGAAATTACGCCTTACCGTTTATCAAATAAGGGTAAATATTCCCCAGCAGTGTCTGGACGCAATAATAAATAAACACTAAAGGAAATGAATGTTTGAGTATTATATTATTACACATTTTAAACTATTGATTTTAAAAGTAACATATTTAATCCTAATAAAGTATTTTGCTTCATAAGCTGTATAAGACTTGTATAAATATACATAAATTATGATTTCAAAGGAGGAATGTTAGGTTTTGCCGTTAGAAGCAATCTCAAAATCAGTCCCCCATCTCCACAAGTCAGGAGGATCTCCGACTCCCTCCTGCTGCCATACCTAAACGCGGTACCAGCATCTCGACTCATTGCAACGGTTTCTTAAACCATTTCAAACCACCCCAACAAAGTTTAACCTGAGCCAGATGAAAAATTTTAATTTCAATTCCCTATAATCATTGCCACTTCGATATTTTGTCATTATATGAGATGATGGATGTACATGTAAAACAGTGTTTCTTTTATTTAATACAAGTTCTATCGTACCTAACTGCCGTCTTAATCACAACTAATTTATATATTATATATAGGTATGTTTCTCACATTTTTAGTCTTTACATTTTACAACTAGATAGCAGGTATATCTCCGTTTGGATTACATTGATAAACATAAATTTCCAAATTTAATATTACTAGAGACTAAATGCAACCTTTCGTTTCACATGTTTTACAAAGATCACAAAGAAAAACACAAGGCACATAGTGTATATAAAACTGTTGACAAATAACAAAAAAGAAATTTCTAGTAATATCCTGCATGTGTTGATTTTATGTTGATTTAAGTCACTGACTTTACAGGGTACATACACTAACCAGAAGTTCTAGAACACTTGAAGGTTAACCTTCAATTTTATTATCGGAGGTCACCCTTAATAAGCACAAGTTGTTGACAAAAAGAATTCTTTCTGTATACTGTTCAAATTTTTAAAACAAAATTTACTTGTTTTTTGATTTGGACTCTCATGCCTACCGTTTAAATGGGAGTATTAATTTACAAGGGTACGAATTTAAGAAAAATAGAGGTAGACAGTTAATTTTTTCTTGCAAAAATTATAACAAACAACTGATACTTATAGTTTAACAAATTGACAAAACTAATAATAAGTTGGTACATTGGAACCAATATAAAACCATATTGTTATTAGTGAATAACAATATAATTTCAAGTGTGAAAGGAGTTTCTAACAGTGCGTATAAATAAACAATAACAGAAGAACGCACTACCAATTGATAAGGATACAAGAGGTGAGAACATGGATATTCGTTCTGCAATAGGGTGTATACACAGTAGTGTATAAACGATAACGATATATAAGTTGGAGATATACCCGGTGTAAAGTAGCAGCGTGGGTGCGCCTAGCACGGCGGGCGGGTGGCGCGCGCGGGGCGGGCAGGGCGCGCTGGGCGGGCGGCGCGGCGCGGCGGCCGCCCGCCCTACGGATGCGCGCCGCTGTGCACGCCCGGCGTCGTCGAGCCGGACGACTGGTGCTGGGGCGGTAGGAGCACCTGCTGTAACACACACATTCTCTCTGTCAGTCCTATTGTAATTGCAAGAAACCATGTGCTAGGTAAGTAATAATAGTGTGAAATTCTGTTTTTATTAATGAGTCATCAAGGATAAATTAGCTCTATCATACATATTACAGCTTCTTTAAAGTAAAATTTCTATATAATATAATATAATTTCTATATTTACAGAAAATTAAATTAATCTTAAGGTGTGTTGTGACATCGCTATAAGGTTCACAGACATCAGTTCTGTGACACCCCTCTGTGATATTAAGGGTTGCTAATTTTGCCATGAAAAAGCTTCCAACCTATATGAAATTTAAGTGTGTACTTGTTAAAGAAGGTTAAAGATGGTAATGGATGGTGGTCTCGACCTGCACTTGGTGCGGGTGGTGCGGCGGCGAGGCTGTGGGCGGCGCGTGGTTCAGGTACGCCACGTGATGGTGGTGGTGGTGGTGGGCCGTGCCGCCGGGGCCCATCAATGGGCACAGCACCTGCAAGAGATTATTAAACATTTTCAAATACTTGGTGTAAAAATTGTATTATTATTGCTATACTAATCCTCGAATAGAGTATTGTGTCAAATTTGATATCTCAGAAGTGACCACACTCGTATTCTCTCTCTCTCTGTGGGAGTACAATTCTATCATAATTTAGGATGTAAAAATGGTAAAGGGGGAATGTAGAATGACTTGATGGAACTCAGAAGGCTAGCTAACTAGTATACAATTTTCACGATCCTACAATATGTTATATGGTAGATCATCAAGTACGTGGTTAAGGATTGCAATGTTCTGGAACATTCGGCTGTGATTGTTTGAGAAGAATCGATGCATTTTGTGAGAATTAAATTGAACCCCTGTTACGTTATGAATTAATTAACCCCTGTTCAAATCATAGGGGTTGTTATTATTAGTAGATATACAACTAACCATACCATAGACAGGATGACGATGATTGAAATTCAGGAATTATTATTATGAAAGATAAGTACATGGCATTAAAAACTTGCATTTGGTTATAGAAATATGATGGACGTGTTGACAGTATACATGCTAGGGTGTAAATATACATTTAGTTCTTTTCAATATCATAGTTGTCGCTACTAGATACATACTTTAAAGAAAAACTTGTACAATATTATTACAAATCGTTTTAAATATAAATGTAGGAGCCTCAAATATAAACAATTGAATTAAATAGTTCATTTGTATCAGTCGGTTTGCTTGTAGCATTACATCAGAGCTTGAAGAAATTAAGTCAAAAATTAGATTTATACGATTCACGTTACAACATTAAATATAATTATCTCGTGTCTGTCAATTAAATTCGAAAACGGACTCGATTCTTTGACAAAATCTATATGAATATATCGATTTTTTAATCACTCGATTTATTAATTAAAATAACAAAAATAGTAGGAAAGCTTAAGGTCAACGAGGCGGCGGTATACCGCTATGCATAATGAAGTACATAGGTGTGAATAGAGCGACCTGGAAGGGCGGCTGCTGGTAGTGGTGGTGCGGGTGCGGGTGCGGGTGCGGATGCGGGTGCGGGTGCGGGTGCGGCGTGTGCGCGGGCGAGGGCGGCGGGTAGAGCGCGGGCGAGTTGGCGGCGGGCGAGGGCGCGGGCGGTGCGTAGCTGTCGGCCACCCCGCCGTGCGCCACGCCGCCGCCCACGCTCATGTTCCCGCCCATGTTCATGCCCACGCCGACGCTGCCGCCGTGGTACATCCGCACCTGCCGTCGTAATCACATATTAAGCTTCACGGCACTATCTACAACTCCAACCAGAATCTCCAGCGTCGGAATTCTCAGCAAAACTCTCCTTGGCCTATGTTCAATAGATTTGCTTTATCCCTCAATCCGCGTTGGGACGATAGGTAAAAGCCCCTTAAGAAATTACATCACGGCAATCATTAGGAGGCAGCCTATGACCATTAGTAGAATGACACAGGCTGATGGTGATGACAGCATTATCTGTAAATCATTTTTATTGCCGCTATTTTATGTCAGACTATAGGAAATAATGATGATAATGAAATTTATAATCTTTATGACCTATCCATCTTCTAGTATGGCTTTGTGCAAATTAGAAAAAAATAAAATAAAGAAACATCCTAAATCCACTGACACATATACAATCTGTGGTAGTATGTAAGTATAGTGAAGCATCAGACTGAAGGGAGAGTGAGACGTCATTGACGATGTTAATTGGTATTAGCTCTGATCAACATTGTACAGAGTCGCAGCAAGCTTAGCATTCATGGGTTTATGCATCTAATATACAGCTGTATCATTATTTTTATATCATCACGTGTAATTTTCCTTAAAAGGCGCTTGATTTTGAACGTCCTATGGAAGGGAGATGGAGGGTGGGTTTATTAAATATTATTATTAGTTGATTATTCAGTACAGTTTTTCAAAACAGTCTCCTTTCAGACACGACAAGGGATCTGTGCTACCTCTACTGTCCTTCACTTGTACATAGTTGAGTCTGAAGGGAATAATAATAACGTTTCCATGTTTACCTACCATTATAACCATCACTTATTGCATAGTTCACCGTGTTCACTTGTAATATGCAGTATGCAACACATAAGACTATTGAAATTTTTTGATAAATTTAAATTATTTGGAAGACCAGACTTCCACTCCAACTTCCCCACACCTTTATGTTCAAGTCTGCGAAAACTGCGAAATCATAAAAACAGTATTCGCCTTAGCGAAGTATCGCTAGGTCTGATTAACCCATCGCTATGAACAAGTGCACCCTACTCACCATGTGCTGATACTGATGGAGGGAGGGCTGCGGCGGTGCCGGATGGGGGTGTGGGTACGGCATGAAGGGTTGCATCGGCGCCGGGGCGAGCAGCGGCTGGCCGGTCGCGGTTGCCACTTGCACCCCTGAACCTACACCGACTGAAAACACGCGGACATGTAGACGAGGGATGGTGATGTGTTAGCTACGAAGCCTATAGCATGTTCGAAGCTATAATGAATGCCATATTGAAAAACCTAAATCGTATACTTGTTCTCGAACATTTCGTGCCCAAACTTCAACATCCTCCAATGTACCAAGAAATAATGTTAGTAATATTGAGAAGGTAAAGATCTTGGCACAATAAACATCCAAAACTTGTCAATATTCAAGTATAACAAACGGACCAATGAGAAGAAAGCTAGCTCGTGATTGGTCCGCTCAACATTCTGGTTCAAATAAATCATCAATAGCTATGT
This sequence comes from Microceris scylla, assembly GCA_018245595.1. NCBI lineage: Eukaryota > Metazoa > Arthropoda > Insecta > Lepidoptera > Hesperiidae > Microceris > Microceris scylla. The sequence goes on along the minus strand of DWDT01003279.1, from coordinate 620 downwards.
TGACATCATGAAGGTATACTGATTTGGGCACAAACTGCTAATATAAAAATAAAATTAGAATAATAATAATGCCATGTTTCGCTGTGACCGTGATCTTTGCAGTATCGTTAAAAAGATCGTCGGGAGAGATTTTTGAGGTTTTTTTTTGTCAAAAAGCTATGTAACAAAATCTACCTATTTTCCATTTGCTCCCTGCAAAGAAAAACACTGTTTATAAGTCTGTACAACGTGTCCGTATGGGAACTAGCAATCATCTAACATTTCTACTAAAAATATAAGCAGGTCGTTTTTCCAGTCCCCGAAAATATTCAATTGCCATTTTATTATGCAGAGCCGAGATATCAAATCTTAGGGAATATCGTACTCATACTATTATAAGAAGTGACCACATCTGTCAGACGAGCAAGCAGCAGTGACAAAATGTGACACAGGCAATATCCCATGGAACATTTTATTTCCATACGTTGATCATTGAATCATAGCTTTCTTTGAAACATTCCTTATACATTGTCGTGTAATTAGGGAGCTGACACATTCACCAATTTTCGCCAGCTATTAATTGATTTCTTGTTGATGACGTCACCGTGCCATCAAAACAAAAACGTACAGTAACACGTGCA